>JAOWAY010117748.1:0-10916 GCA_028565895.1 Goniobranchus geometricus
GCTATAACAGGACTCGGTTATAACAGGGATTTAAGACTGGTCCCACCATCCCTGTTATACTGAGGTTCCACTGTACACACCCAACCATAAATCTTATCATGTATTCATCTGCCTTTCAACATCCAATGAAGCACTTCATTTAGATGAAGCAAAAATGTAATCTCTGTGATCCTTTATGAATCTGTACTTCCATATTTCAGTGCACTTTCCAAAGGAGTACTTCATTCGGTCACAGCAAAAGTATAATTTACATATCCCAATCCCCCCCCCATGCCATTCAAAAAGTTCTTCATTGAGATGTTGCAAGAGCATAAAATAATATGAGTCTCGGGAAAAAACAAGGGTTGGATAGGAAAAGAAAATATGAAGAATGGGTTCTGGGTTACTTCATCAGACAAAATAAAAATGACACAGATACTGCACAGCAATGTTAATACTTTTGATTGCAGACAGAAAAGGTCAAGGGGAAGTAAACATGACAAAACATTCTAAAATTATTAGAAACAAAAATTATCAATAGATTTTGTTATCTAATCATTTCATAAAATTTGATACAACTTCATTTGAACACACATAAATTTATCCCAAAACAACTTGCAGAAACCTATTGTAATATTTTAAAACTTAAACCGTAAAATCTAACAGGAAAGGATCAAAATATTATCCAAGTTGTTCTTTTTTAAAATTAAGTCACTCTTGTTCAATTTATATTCTTTTCCTCTGGGTGTTTGTGGGAAAAAAAAAAGAATCATTGAAATTCCAAATTAGCATGCTAGGTTGGGGGAAAACTTAGTACCTAGGTTGAACTTTAATAGTGTCGCTGAAATGTAAAAAAATATTTGACTCAACATTCATTAAATTTGAAAAGTGAAAATGATAGACTACTCAGATATCTAAACTGACTGCCCATTTGAATAGGTAATAAGTTATGGAAAATAGATTGCTTATTTGATGCAGACGATAAAAACAAGACAGGCAAATAAAAACAAATTGCTTCGGTTTGGAATTAAAAGAATGTAAGTGAAAATACCTTAAATAAAACATAAAAGCAAAGATCTCCTGCTAAAACAGTTTGAAAAACTTAAAATGACATAAAGGATATTAAATCATTAGAAAAAGAAAGTGTTGTAAAGTCATGTTTTTTTCTTTTCTCTGCAAACATATTTTTAAAGAACAAATTTATAAATTAAAAAGTGGAAGACATGGAGTTGATTGCTCTCCCTGGGGCTGATACAAATTTTTGTATTGATTTCAAAGCAAACATAAAAAGTGTAAGTCTAAGCCAACATGGAAGTTTTTCAAAGGACATTTGATTTAATTCTTAACTAACCCGCCATCCATGTTCCCAACTCCACTTCTCATGGCTGCAATCCTTTGTTCTTCAGCACTTATGCTTGTAGCATGTTGCATCTAAAAAGAACAAAAAACAAAACAAAAACACTATATAAGGGACATATATTATTTAACGAGCAGTTGAACTTCAAAGGCAGTTCATCACACTTAGAGATCTTTGTAAACACTAAATTCTTATAAGACAGAAATCATGCAAACATTAAAATATCTAAAGCTTCACTTAAATAAAATACAAGAAATTATTTTGTTCATTTTGGTGACGATGATCTAATAATATTCTTTAAAAATTACCTCAAAAATAGTGTCTTCACAGAAATTGACAAAGCTCTCAAGTTTTTCTTTGTCTCCTCCTTCATTGACAACACTATGCAAGAAAGACCTCTTGGATTCCTTTAAAAGATATATAATTATTAATTTTTGAGGGGGAAATAATGGAAAAAAGTAAAACAAATTTCAGTCTTTGATATATTAATCACCAAATTTATCAGCTTAACACATCAGGAGATATAGAAGCATTTCATTACCTTAATCTGAGGCTTTTCCCACTGATCAATATGGGATTGCTTGATTTCAAAGTAGACTCTTTCGATACGATTTGCACTTCCTTGAATCTCGATTCGTCCAAGATAAGGTTCGAAATAATCCAACACACTTTTAGCCTTTGACAAAAGTCGTTCAAGTCTAGATGATAGAATGTCAGAGTTGGAAAAGTCTAAATGAATCATATCAAATATATCCACTTAATTATTAGTCATATATTGGAGACAATTTCAAGAGTGCATTTGATCCAGTTAATGCCTACTTTCCTTAACTAGACCTTTTCCTTTGAAAGATCTTGTTCATCACCTTAAAAAGCTAAAACATCAAAACAGCCATACAAAAAAGAGATATATTTCTTTTACAAATTTTGCTGCTGAATAGTTTTTGTCTGTAATTTTATAAGAAATTGAAACACATTTTCCCCTATCCTGTGTGAGGATGTGTTCAATTTTAAGCCTAAATAATGTCTCAAAGCACTCAAATTATCAATGAAACTGGTTAAGAGACATTACACACAATTTTTTTTTTCTCAATGTTACAGTAAAATGTTATGCCCTTAGACATGACTTTTCAGCCTAAAAGCGTTCTTTCTTTTGGCACGATTACCAAGGGTTGTTTAATGAAGAAAATATGACATTAGAAAGATTTTCATGATATGCTTGATCTACACCAACATGCAAATTTGTAGTCTTTTTTTTTTATTTTCTTTTGACTCAGAGAAATTTAGATACATCATACTTGATTGGAAGTATACATCTACCACTTCCAAGCTCTCAGTCATTCATTTAAAATAAAGTTATCACAGAAGATTCTAATTCATTGCTGATATTTGTAAATTTCATACGATATGAAGAACATTGGAGAGAAAGATAATAAAATAGTATAATTTTGACCGACTTACTTTGGTTCATTTGGCATGTGCTCTGACAGATTTGTGAGTAAAACTGCCATTGTAAAACCAATGTCCTTGGCTGGGTTATGAAAACGATCCGTGAACTCTGTGAAGTCAACTTTGCCATCTTGATTTGCATCCACACACATCATGATGTACTCAATTTCTTCTCTGTCATCAATGGGATATAAATTTGGTTTGTTACCTTAAGTTTTAACACTTTCTATTCTTCAATTCATTCATGGGATAAATTTTTGGAGTAGCAGTCCAATGTTTCATCATAATTTAAGATTCAAGGGGCATCTGTGCCTTAAGTTTAGGAAAATATAATATTTAACATAAATCAATTTCCCTTAATATGCAATTTCATATTATGATTCATGCTTTGGAAGAAATGACAAAGAAAAAAGAAAGAAGTTTTATGACGTGAACAATTAATTTCAACTTAAATAACAAGATGGAAAACAACATTACATAAAATAAGAAGGTTTCATTTAATTCAAATTCATTGTGAAAGAATGCTTTATTTCATGCATTGAATATGTTGAGGTGATAGTGTTGACTTATCAGTTATGGAATTTTATTATCATTAGTGCTGTTAACTTGTTGTAGCTTCGTTATACTTAAATTCTTATCTTTCAATACATTTATATAAACTGAAATGACCAGTGCATATTAATTACTTTTCTGAAATGAATAAAAATATATGCATTTATCGTAATATATATGAATCTTATAAGATGCTATACTGCTTTTTTTGTACCAATACCACAATTTACTGTTGACTTTGCTCATGCAAAAAATACAAAGGGTATAAATGTCTTGTTTAAAAATGGGTCATTTGTATGCGAAGTTATTTTTAGAG
This sequence comes from Goniobranchus geometricus, assembly GCA_028565895.1. NCBI lineage: Eukaryota > Metazoa > Mollusca > Gastropoda > Nudibranchia > Chromodorididae > Goniobranchus > Goniobranchus geometricus. Next base: position 3,651 of record JAOWAY010117748.1, read on the forward strand.
CTTGTAAAAATCTGCATTACACAAATAAAAAATACCCAACAAAAGACAAACAAACAGCATGCAGCGATGACTTTTTCCTTTTTAACATAGAGACCCACTTTGACTCTAAAATCAGATTCTGATTCTTCCCATAAATTTTACTAAAGGGCAACCCTAGTGAGACACTTCTATGTTTGTTAGCGGAAAATATCGCATAAACTTCTCTCACTCTTCTTAGCTTGCCTGGTAGAGATTTTGACATTACATGAACAAAAAAATCATGCAGTGCTTGTTCATATGATTTTCTTTACAAGAGTTTTTTTTTCAAACTGTTGAAATATTGCTCAATTCTCATCTATGACATTTCATGGTATGTTTTAGTGAAATTCCTGTTTCTGTGGATGCCACCTGTCATTCTAATCAGTGATTGACAGAAAAGCTCATTTCTCATATCTCATCAAATATTTCTAACACGTTTCTTTATCTAGATTAGACCAATTGTATTAGAACCCTTCATGTAGAAATCTTACACTCTTATCAAATTATGTTTTAAAGTATCATTGAATTCATGTATCCTCCTCATAATTAAAACAAAGGATCTATTTTTATTTATCACTGTCCAATCTTAAAAATGAAATAGCATGGAATGGCTGTACATGTTTCTTGAAAATGAACATGTTCAGAACAAGACCAATTACAGGACAATAAACCTCAAAGTCATCAAATGGAAATGAGAAAGAGAGCAAATGAAGTACCTCATAGAGAAAATTACAAAATGTTTTATATCTTATTACTAAAGAAATGAAAGACCCAGCTAGGAGCTGGAATTTCAGTATTTATTTGCATCTAATTTCTGGTTGAAATCATCACTTTTCTTTATTTTTGCAATTTGTTAGGTATAGTAAAGAGCTATCCTTGCCATATACAAAACAGCAACAACTCATGACATCAATGGCATCATCATCTGATGCTCTGGTCATGATCAAGCCGCATCTTTCTAAGTGCTGATAAGAAGCGGGATAGGTCCTGATATAACCACAGCTCAGTTCTCGAGTTAGGTTGAAAGGGGCTAGGTAGTTGTATTATGGAGTACCAAACTTTCCTCAAGGAAGAAAATGACAATAGGTTCATTAGAATCATTTACAAAAGCCTAGGCTTATTATATAGAGACTTTGGAAGTCAGAAGAAGAGAAGTGGAACCTTCAACTAGAAGAGAAAAACTTGTACAAATGTTTAAGTCTGGTATTAGAATTGATGCAAATGACAGGACTGAAAAGTTTCATTAAAGGGCACATCACACAGAGCAAAGATATTATATCCAACAAAACAACATCTTGAATTTCTGTCACTGCCTACTGCCCCCAGTCTTAATATTGTTTACATAAGAAAAAGACTGTCCTCAAAGGCTAATATTCTCATGTCTGCAAAGAAAACCATTGCTTTATATACCTAAATTAGACTAAACAATGAGAATAAAGCAGGATAATCATCAAAGATCAGCTTGGTAGCTTAATGAAGAATTTGCACAAATCCAGACCATTATTTCTTATAGTCAATATTGTGAAGATTATGAAACAATCTTTGCACAAATCCTTCAAATCCGTTTTGTCATATAACTGAATTTTGTTCCTAGATGAAGAAATACCCTAACAATTATTTGGCAACGTCAATTTCCATCTTTAAAATTGCATTTAAAAAAAAATTGAACTTGATTCATTGCTCTGTATTATTTGATAACCAGAAGTGAATTAGACAATAACTCTTACCTAGTTAAATTTTTTTTCTTTCAACGTTTCCAGTTTTTCAAACTTTCACCTCTCCTAAAGAGAGGGGTAAGAAATAAAAAGCTTCCAAGAAAACTGATTTTTCTAAACTTGCATATGTTAAAAGGCAATACCTTTCATTTTGAGAGAAAATTGAAATAATGGAAATATGGGTGTGCTGAATGGAATATTTAAACTTACATTGGAATCTTTCACTTAATTTGGTTCAGAGACTCACATTGAGCAAAATAAAAACTGCAATAAATCCATTTATGAATTTGACAATCACACTAATGAGTTTATATTTATCAGCTTATATTTAAATGACCAAATAATCATGTTCTGCTTCTTCGATATCTGTGTGCATCTTTCAGTAGAGCTTCCTTATTACTGTTCAAGACTGACTGTAGACTTCCTGATAGGTTAGTCCTGGACTTAAATCTGTGAGGTTAGGACATTGTGTAAGGTTATCACTTAATAAAATCTCTATATAATTTTTTGTCAAGTGCAAACACCAAGGGCATGCAGAGCATATCAATGTAATTAGACTTTTTAATATTTATTCTCAGTAAGTAAAATTCATGCATTCTATGTGAAAAACGTTTTGCTGAAATTCACAATCTTTAAACTTAATTTTCCAGCGTAAACGATAGCATATGAATTGGGGTGAAGTAATGCCTCTCTTGTAAATTTATCCATCTTCTTATGATGAGTCAGGATGATGAGGAAGGTTGATGGGGATGGAACAAGAAAATCCAACTTCAAAATCTTCACTCCATGCCTGACTTACTCAGAATATATTTTTTGAGCTTCCATTGCCTTACGGAATTCTTTGTGTGATATCCACCCATCATTATTTGTGTCGAATTCCTAAGGTAAATAAGTTAATTAGATCAAACATGAAGGTCTAAGGACAGTATCTACTCTTAACATTGAGCAGTGGTGTCAGATGCTTCAGACAAGTTGTATTGAAACTGCACTATAGAAAAATAATTTTTTTGAGAAACATACTTAAATTTGTTTCTGTCTCAGATGGCACTTTAAAGCTGATACAAAGTGAAGTTTCAATACAAATCTTGACTTAACAACTAATAAAAAATATTTAAAATAAAAAAAACACAAAGAAGAAGAAAGAAAACTAAAACAATAATCAGGCTGACCAAAAGAAGATTGACAGTCATTAACATAATCTCCAGATACTCAGGTATCTGAAAGGTACCAACCGGGAAAAGACTTTCTGGGCGTGCATCGCTTTTCGGAACTCCTTTGCAGAGAGTACCCCATCTTTGTTGGTGTCAAATTCCTAAAAATGCATGCACTTTAAGTTTTATGATGTGCACAGAAAATTATTTCCCGCTTTTCCATTAAAAATAAAAATGAGTATATTATATTAACACTTAGCGCTTAAAAAGTTAAAAATAAGTACGATCACCTCTCAAACTCGTTATAAATGTTTCTTATTTCCACTACATACTAATGAAGTACAGAGGTATCCTCCGATATGTGATACTTCTTCCTTACAGGCTCAAATCAAATAAGAAAATAAAACATAACAATAACAAATTACAGACATAAATCTTTTGCTCTCCAAATCATTTTGAGTACAAAGAAAAGTAACAACAAAAAATCGGATATTTATCCAAAATGTTTCCACTGTTGATATTCTAAGAAACATTCTATAAATGATGAAGAGAGTACAGCTAGATTCACATACATATGCAGACATCTTAGTGAAATCACATACCACCACACTATCAGCTTGGTGGATCTTTCCTTTTCAAGTCTGATGTTGAAAAATTTTTCATTTCTTTTCTTTTTACTGATGAGAAGTGGCAATAACTGATGCATGAATAACTTCAAAAAACAAAACAAACTAAAAAACAACTGAAGTTATTACTCATGTGATTTAAAGTTGCATGAGAGCTTTTGATAAATATATGTAAGAGATGCCGTTTTCCAGTACGTTGGTGATTGATTGACTCAGGCATTCAAATATAGAATGAAGGAAAAAATTGGGAACACCTGTCCTACGAAGTAAACTGGTATCTTACCCAAAATGTGCTATATTTTCATCTACACACTTTAATGCCACAAAAACTGGAAGATAAGCTCTAGCTTGGCCTTCATGTCTCTGAAGAGCCTTTACTTTAACTTTCTACCAAATGATGAAGGTTTGACGGAAACAAATCATATCATATGTCAACATAAATTTTAAATAAAACTATTATGCAATAAATTCATGATTATAATGAATAAAATTATTCTTATGATGTGATTACATATTGTTTCAAAATAACTTTGCTTTTGTTAAACTGGATAAATGATCATAGCCTAGAATAATTACATGCTATGAACAAATTCTGATACTTCAATATTTAATCAAATTATGAAATAATATTAACCAATACCAAGTATCTACAAGTGTAAAATTATAATCTGCATAGTACGTGGGCATATCTCCATGATTACCAAAGTTTAACAATTAAAAAATTTGCCTTTAATCTGAAAATCTGGCCTTTTTTAAACAGACAATTTTATTTGAAATAATTTCATTCTTCTTTTACAAGGCCAAAATTAATGATGTTGTATATTACCAGGAAGGCTTCTGATGTGGTCAGGTCTTTCATTTTCAAGAAAATGTCAAAGAACTTCAAGATTATCTGTTAAAAGGAAGAGGAGATGCTTTATATTGAAATATATTATCACAAATGTGCAATTCCATGGTTTTAAATCAAAATATGAATTCATGGATGACTTACTACGATTAGAACATTTGTAAATGCAAGAGAAATTTTGTATTAATATTGGTTCTCAGTTTGTGAGAATACATCCTTCAAATTCTGCTCCTTACACAATCTACTGCAGCAATAAAGAAGACTTTTTTTTATGACTTTAAGCGTAAATTTAAAGCCAAGGCAAACAATTCCAAAGGCTGTTTACATAGACTAGTGAGAAGAAAACAATGAAAATTCTTTGTTGATTTTGGCCCTGGGTATTGTGTGAAACTGAGCTATATTTTAATATAACCTGTAATCAATGGCCATAAAAATGGTTGTGAAAGATGGTGGAAATAAAAGCATTCATAACTTTAATTTCAATTGTCAAGTGCAAAGTAGATACAGATCTAATTCTTTCTCATCAGACTTTACAATACATTGAAAAAGAAATAAAATTCTGATCAAAAGGTATTAACTTTGAAGTCCCTCATTTCAAAAATATAATCAGATTTTTTAAAACATAAATCTCTAAGAGACTAGTGATAATAGTAACCAGTCTCCAATAAAGCCTTAAGAACTCAAACATCTGCCATAAAAAGATTTGTGAGTGACGAGAGAGGACATGTCAAAAATGGCCTTTTAGGAATGAGATAAATTCAGAATCTATTCTTATAAAATTGACCTGATTTGTAGGTTAATAGCACAGTCAGTACTCTGTGAATATGAATATCAAATGACATTTCATGAGGTATGTCCTACAGTATTCTATACCAGTCAACCTAGTTACAAAATTCAGCCATCTCTATGAAAGTGCCTTCAATCTGGTTGGACTGATTAAAACATAATGTGAAAAAATGTGTAAAAATCCACTTTATGAAGAGGCTTATTCCTAATTCATGTGTTTTACCTCGACATTGGCTGAGGATTCTACAAGAGTGTCCACCATCTGCTTCCCAATTGGGCCATTCATCACATTACCTTTGGAAGAGCAAGACAAAAACATAATAATGAGCTTAAAATTAACAAACAAAAAGAAAGCAAAAAGAAAGCAAAATGTTAGGCACAAAAAAATCAATGCAATCACTGCAGAAATATCATAACACACATTCTATTTACATCAACAAAAACAACAAAACAACACATATAGCACAGCAGCAGTAGCATGAACCAAAACTAATACATCAACTAAACATAAGCTAGAGGACTAGATGGAAAAACACAATGATGGTTTATGCAATATGCCTGGTATTATTGATACAAATTTTAAAAAGGGCAATTTATACCTTCCAGCATTGACAAGAGCATAATCATCATTTCCTTTTGCAGTTTCATAAACTCTCTTAACAGTTCGAGTTGATCAGGATCCTGTGATGATCAAAAATAACAGTAGCTAGTTTGAGTCTTATTTATAAGGATACTTTATAAATATTTCAGAGGAAATCAGTAAAAGTGAGTTTAAAAATATATCTTTTATTATATTTTAGACCTAAAATTCTACTCACCAAAGGAGGCTTTAATATGGGGAACTCTTCTGATATAGGTTATGACATTTCTCTCATCACTGAATATAGAGACATAAGGAATTCTCTCCTTCATGGTGATCCAGCCGTAACTATTTTAATGACTCTTTCATGCAACATCTCTGCCAAATATTTAAAGACTGTGATTAACTGATCAAAGAGACTTCTAAAATCATGATATTGAGTAAATGAATCTTACCCTTGACAGCTTGTCTTGCATGTGTGCAAAGATATAGAAGAAACCACCAACAGCATCCCACAATCGACTATGGGCCAAAGCTAACTGGTTTTGAGAGCAAGGACCCTATGCAAGGAATCAATGAAAAACAAATAAACTAGTGTCTTACAATTTCTTTCGTGCATATGCCTAAACTAAATCTAGAACCTGAGGTATGAATTTCTTTGTGAAAGTAAGGTAAGTAAAGTGAAAAATGCTCAAAACAGGAGAAAAAAGCTCTAAGGAATGAGGCAATTATCTAGAGCGTAGGTGCTCCAATACAGCTGGTATGGTACTCAACTGTGCTTCACAGTTCCTAGCAGACATCCAACTACCAGCAACTACAGTTCAAGGTTATGGTCATGAAAAAGGGAAAGTGAAAACTTCCATATCAAGTAATACTACAATGACTACGACGTCCACCACTAGCACTTGGAAGCATGTAAATAAGGAGACCACATGATCCATTGCAGTGCGTTTATTTGCCTGGCCTTCTTCTGGACTTATGACAGCAGCAACTGTTTTGAGACAGGTCGGGGTTTTTTTTTCTTTCAAATTCCATGGGTTACTTTCAAACTTGATTTTCTTAAAACTCTTTTTTCTTTTTTACATATTATCTATTTGCTTCCTTGTTTGTCAATCATTCTATGTAAAATTTGGTACATCGTTAGAGCAAAGGTTGCCAACAAATGAAAAAGATATTTGCATTTTACATCCATTTTCCTATGTAAAGAATGATTTTTGACCAAAAATGGTCATAAAATGACATGCCCCATATATCCAAATTTTGAAGCGATAAAACAAGGCTTTGAGTACATTTTCCCCCCAAACCTCTCTGTTTTCCTTCATATACTGTCTTAGGGAGAATGTGTGTGAAATTTCAGAGACATTGCACAATTATTCTTGGAGGAGATAGCTTTTGATAATGTCTTTTTTTTAAATTTGGACCGTGATGGAAATTTGATAAACTGTGACGTTTTTCTACTTACTTTTACCATTTGATTCTAAATATACTAAAATAAACACTGTATCCAGAGTCAGTTAGAAAATCACCTTCAGAACTCGCCAGC
>JAOWAY010117858.1:0-10914 GCA_028565895.1 Goniobranchus geometricus
TTCAGCTTAGGGGGAGCAGCTATAATGACTTCCGTCTTATCTTCGTTTAACATGAGCTTGTTTTGATTCAGCCACCTTTTGACCTCTGACAAACAGCTTTGAACACTTTTGATAAGCTGTTGCAGTTCAGAAATGGCACATGATTGATATATTTGTGTGTCATCAGCATAAAAATGGTAATTTAGGCAGAATTTTGAAATGACACGACTCAAGGGCTTCATATACATAGAAAATAATATGGGCCCAAGGACAGATCCTTGTGGCACTCCAAAATGTAGAACATTTCTTGCAGATCTGAAACCCATGCCCACAACCGTTTGATGATGATCAATCAGAAAAGATCTAAACCAGTCAAGGCAAATGCCGCTGATACCGAAAAATAGATTCAATCTTGTCAGCAAGATGCCGTGGTCAATGGTGTCAAATGCTGCTGAGAGGTCTAATAATGATAAAAGTGTCACTTTGTTTTCGTCAGCCCCAACAAGAACATCATTCCGTACTCTTAACTCACTGACTGCCTTATCGGTCCATGTCCGGTATGGCTATCCATCTTAAAACTGCCGATACCGGAGGGGCACCAGGATGGACTTTGCCTCTTTATTTCTACTATGTACCGGTACACTACCGGTATGGGCAGTTTACACAACTCTAACAAATCCAGTTGTTTTACTGGAGTTCTGCCCCTTTGACCATTAGTACGATTAGACGGCCGATGGGAATTTTTTTCTGACCTGAGTCATTTTCGGTCTACTTTCACTTTCTCAGCCGTTTTGCTCACACTGTCTCTTAGATGTATTTCATGGGGAAAGTGATGATGAGCCCTTCCATGCTGATGGGTCTGAGGTTGAAATCGATGATTTTGCTGAGAACAGCGATGCTGACCCTACATTTTGTATTGGTCATGGTGAACAAATCACCAACTCTAGATCTCTAGATCTAGTAGATCAGATTCTAGTTCGAGTGGCGACTCGTCCTCCATCGAAAGTGACTTGGATCCTGACCAGCCGAGCACCAGTACTGGGAAGAAATCTAAAAAAGCAATATAAATCTAGATCTAGACATAAGAAAGGAACAAAGACTGCAGAGTAACATTGCTGAGGAAGGTGATGCACCATCACCAGCCCGCGCACCAGTACCAGATGACTGGTCTGAAGATCTTACTGGGTTTCCCAACCTTCCTGCTTTTACACCTGCTGACACTCCTGGTGTAAACATTGATGAAGACAGCAGCACTCATATTGAAGTTTACTGCCAGATCATCATTACCAGTCTAATACAAGAGAACAAAAAAATCCCCAACAACACAACTTATCTACAAGCAGGCAACAATGAGCACTGATATGCTGATTTCATTTTTTTTATTTTATCATCAAAAATTGGTCATTTTTGAAAAATCATTAAAAAAAAACTATTATAGATATTCAAGAGATTTTTGGCATGAGGATGGTATCACATGTAACTAAATTCCACACCAAATTTCTAGTCTCTATGTACAATAGTCATATTTTGACAATTTTTTAAAAACACCTAAAAAAGCCCGGCACCCGAGTGTAATTCAAGTTTCACGGGCATGGCAGTCAGTGAGTTAAGCTAACCAATGGATAAACATTAATCACCTGACCAATCAGTTGAAGGCGGGGATAAAAATCAGGACGCTAAAGTAGAGCTTAGCATGTACAGTAACAGAATAACGGGCAGTAGCTTGATAAGGTCATCAATCTGTTCCAATCAGTTGTCTTGAGGTTTTTAGTGTCATTCATCAACAAAAATAGGTTGTCATGGTTGGGTTGAAGAGGTGGTTGTCTTACACAGAGATAAAATATAGGAAAAACCAAGGTGATTGATGAAGAGTGGTCGTTACAGCAGGTGGTCGTTAAGGCAGGTTTGAGTGTCCTTTGATTTCTGCCAAGGCTGATAGAGTTAAGGTAACTTTGATGTGATTGCTGAGGGGTTTGAATTGTGGGGGGGTTTAAGTTTACATCAATGTTTTGAACACCAGTACCAACATCCTACTATTGTAAGAAGAGGAAGAGGAGAATGCATATTATGTAGTTCAACTAAGTTTCCTGAACAAAAATTAAATGCACTGAAATTCCTTCAATCATTAACCTAGTGGAATTGGCTATACTTGACAACAAAAGAGAAAACCTTCATTTTCCTTATTTCCAATGTTTTATTGGGTTTTTCTAAACCCACATTTCAAGCCCCTCAGCAATCACATCAGAGTTACCTTAACCTTTATTTTCCTTATTTTCAATGTTTTGTTGGGTTTTTCTAAAGTAGATCATGAAGACCTTGACATTAAAAAATCCCATTTAGTAAAATCAGAAGCTTTTTCACAGTTCATGTCAGACATTGTGTCCTTAGGTAAGGATCATGGTTATCATTGCTTGAATCCTGACTTGTGCTGAGATGTGTGAGAACAACCACATCCCCAACAACCCGCTTTGCCACTATAATTCACCAACAAAACCCCATTTTGCCATTGACACCCAAAGAACAGTATCGAAATAAATAAAAAAAACAACCCACTACTGTTTACCGTCTGTCTGGGAGAAAATGGCTGCTTTGATGTCCCTCTCTAACGTCTCAAAAGTGTAGCTTTTTGCATAGTCAGGAAATCGATGCTTGAAGAGTAGTAAACAATCATATGCTTCCTGACTCCATGCCAACTCGTGAAGGCAACGAGCCAATCGGAAGTGAGCTTTCATGTAGTACGGGTCAAGACTAAGGGCCTCGTAACAATCACGGAGAGCCGCATACAAATCACCATCCCTGTCCATGGAAGAAAATAACAAATTATAACAGGATGTGAGTGGGTTGGAGAAAGTGTGAGGGTTCAATGTTTGACGGTATTCACCCATTGCTTCTGAAGGGAAAAATCATGTTAATTAATACAAACTTTTAAATCAAAGGACACCATTGTGTTCACCAAAAAGTTAATTTGTAACAAACGTTTAGTGAAAGCTTAATAATTTTTTAAAATTCTTGAGATCAAGCAAAGATTTCTCTTTCATTTGATGATTGATACTTGTGTCTTTTATCCCAACCAATGACAATTTATAATTACAAAGCTGAAATTAGATGAACTATTGAAAGTAAGCAGGAGAGAATGCATCTCACCACCAGAGGGAGTTCAAACAGTTCAAAGACATCGTGTTTTTTCGTTACCACAACAATGCAATTGAGCATTTTAGAGAAATTGAGTATTGAGACTGATTTTTGGCATAAGTGTAGAGATTAAAAGTTTATCTTTCTTACTTCACTTTCCTTGTGTTGGTAAATCATGTTTTAAGGGAGATCTTGTTGTGAATTTAAGCACAACCTTTTCTAATTGTCAGCTTTCAAAAGCTTGGCTAGAGAAAAAAATACGGAATGGAAAAACTTCATGTTTAAGTCCTACGTTGCCATGCTCCTTGCCACCATTTTTAAAGGACGTATGAGAAAATGACTGTGATAATGAACAAAATCATCATCTTTTTCACCACATAGGTAAACTTTTCAAAATATTTAGGTAGGGTTATGAATGATTGATCAACACTCATGCATCTGGATTTATAAAATTACAAATGAGATTAAATTTTCCCGACCCAAATCAGTTGTTTCATGGCCATGGCCCTTCCTCTTGATTTTCATTGTCATTATCTGAGTCTCACCAATCTAGATCTAGGAAAGCTGAATCATAACCATGACCTGTACTATTTTCACCTTCATCTTTTCAAAACCCTGATTGATAACCCTGATAATATAATTGTGATCAAATAACCAATGTCAACAGTCAAAAAATTTTTTTTTACATAGTCAAATATCGCCCATCTGACAATGCAAGGGTTTAGCAGTCATCTCTGGACATGAATGTAAAACATTTAGGGACATTCCTAAATAATGACAATTTGTGGTGATAAATTCAGAGAGCCAGCTCTCCCCAATGAAACAGGCATTTTACCATTTTCTCTTCAAGTATGCGGCAGCTCTGTTCCCATACAACACAGCAGCATTGCCACACATGTTGATGGCCTGGTTGCAGACATCTATTGCCCTCTTGTAGTCTTCGTTCTCAAAGAACAAATTTGCTCTCTTCTTGAGACTTTCTACAGCTGGACTTAGGTGCTTAGGTTCTCCTTTGTGTCTAGACCCAAAATGCAATGAAAATGAGAAAGAGAAAAGTATTTGCATCAAAGTGGGTCTTAAGACTCAAAAAATAGTTTAAAAATGGGGGTGTGGGGTGGGGAGGAAGGAAGACAGAAAAGTAAAGAGAGAGGCAAATCCTATATCATCCTTTTTTTTTTTTTAAGAACCAGTTTTCCTGAAAATTCCTCAACACCTAAACAGTAACAATAACATACGTCAAACTGCAGCAAGCAAGTCAAGGGTTACAGACTGAAACACCTAACAAAGGTGCAACAATCAGGGTTCCCACTCATGCCCCCCCAAAAAGTCCAGACCTTTTCCAGACCTCACCAGATTCTTTCCAGACCCAAAGAACGCCCGCTCGGCATCGCCCTAGTTCAAGGTTATTTTGAATTAAATGATTACAGAATGATAATATAAAACAACTATCCTACCTTTAATACATTCAACAGTGATCATAATAGGTTAAAAGAATTTTGTCATCAAATGTCATAGGATACATGGAAGATCAATCCACATGAAAAAGACATCTATTTATATAAGCAATCCAGGAAAATTCTCATTTTCTCATAATTCTCATTTGTTCATACACATATTATGACCTCTAGTAATTCAACTCTCTCATGCACATATATGCAATCTCTTTCATCCTCACCCACTCACTAGAATAAAAACAATGTCTATCACCTTCACTCACTCATAAACAGACACAATCCCTATCACTTTGACCTTCATACATAACAATTTCTAATATGTGCATCACTCATACACAAAATATCTGACACCCTCACTCACAAATTCATACACACTATATCTAATACCCTCACACACTCCCTAATTTACACATAATCTCTAATGAATGTACTAAGTCAACCATACATACATTCTCTAAAACCCTCAAACATTCACCAACGTACAGTATTTAATCTCTTTTTTTTTACTCACTCGCTCCTCCATACACAAACAATCTCTAACACCGTCCTTCATTCACTCATACACATTGAGTCTCTCATACATTTACTCACTGGCTCATTCATACATGCACAATCTCCATTACCCCCATTTACTCTCATACACATAATACCCTCACTCATGCACACACTCACAATCTCCAACACCCTCACCTCACTCACTCTCACATACCCGCACAATCTTTAATACACAACTAGAGCTCTAAGAACACGCCCTTGCAGAGATTGAAATATCGTACTGTTAGACGGACCGTGCACGTAGACGGACTACAAAGGACATAGTATTTCCTCGAAAGACCCATTCTCTCATTTTAACAGTCAATCAAATACAAGCCCACAAAGGGCTATGCACAAGATCAAATCTAATGAACTCATTTCATACTAAGCCTGCCAATCACGCAATAAGTCCCCACATGCTACACAAAGAATATGTAGCCTTGTGGGTGAAGGGGTGGAGCCAGAGTCTAATCATTTGAAACTGACCATACACAATGAATCCTAATTCACCGTCACCACATTGGTGAGACGCATGTCATTGATTTAATTGACTCAGTGTTTCGTAACATTCATGAGCGATAACAGAAAAGGATAGAAAGACGCCTTTCCGTCTGGCAGGCCCGTGGCAGGTAGAGCCATGTCTTATGTTAACAGCCTACCCAGCTGGACAGTGATCCTTGTTTGCTTTGACCATGTGGGCAGAAAGACATCTATCCATATGGCAGGTACATGCACATCTCTATTACGTGTAATAAAAGCTAAATGCATGGCTGAATCAGAAAACAGGAATTGTTATGCATTAAGTGGGACTTCTGTGAGGAAATAGAATCAATTTTGTCAAATTAGAAACAAAACTTTCTGTTCAAAATCGTGTTGTTAGCCGGACAGGGCCCGTTGTTGAGGGGCCAATTTATATAGAAAACATTTTGTTGTCTTGAAAAATCGTGATGTAAGGCAGACTGTATTCTTAGACGAGGTGTTGTTAGAGCGCCAGTACTGTATTTGCTTGCTTCAAACGCTAGTTGAATAAATCTATTGCTTCCAATAAATTTGGCCAGGGTTGCAGAATACTTTCATGTATTTTCAGAAAACTTCTGAAAAAATCTTTTACAAAATTCTAGAGCCTACAAAATGTGGGAAACTTTATAAGGTCAAAGGCCCATGAATATGTCATTATTAATGCAAAACTAAAACAAAACAAAATGATAAGTTTTCTGTTTTATTTACCTTGGCTATAAACTGAATGATCTTGACAAAAATGTTCAAAGGAGTATCTTTTGGGGTCACAAGTTTAGAGCCTTTAGGAAAAAGACTGTTTACAATACTTTGAAGTCTGCTCTGTGTGGCCGTGTTGCTCTCACATTTGATTCTTACCATGTAGACCCTGTCATGAAAGAAACATAAATGTAGATTCGACGGGCATTTTCATATGAAACTTAAAAGTCACTGCATAGCTAAAAAGACAAAGCTGAGATTTATACACCTCGTCAGGCTCTCTAAGCTTTACATCTTTTATCCCCCCAAGAGGGCCATTGCACTTTGATGCTTTCTCAACCTCTTGGGGGAGCATACGATGTAGTGGCCAGTTACGCGCATCGCACAGAAATAGTGCCGTTAAAATTTTAAAAATTAGAGCATAATAAATCCGCTAAATCCACAATGTGCTTGAAACGCTTTACAAATGTTCCCCCAGGACTTATTCCACCCAAATACCTTCTCAACTCCACGCGGAGTATAAAGACATGCTGCCATCTTGCAGGCACACTTGCTTTGGCATAAAGACATGATCATCCGCTGCCTATTGTCAGGTACTCGACAACACCTGAGTGGGGTGAGGAAATGTGAGTAAATAGCCTTTCCCAGGGACTAAACAGTGCGGCTTGGATTCCAACTCAGAATCTCATGGTCACAAGTCCAATGCCTTGACCCCACTGCCATGCTGAGACCTTTCTCTGCCTTAAGCTATGTACTCATTCATACCTGAGTTGAATGAGGTAAGCACACCTAGGATGCAATGCCAATTACTTGAGTTGATGGACCTGACCATGCCAGAAAGGCATCATTCAATCAGGTCACTCATCCTCTTACTGACCATGGTGAGAGCTCTTGGACTTTCGACTTACACTGAGGCGTGTTAACAACTGAGCTACTAAAACCAACACTATTCTATTTGCATATGAGGAAAATAGTCCTGGAATATATCTCACCAAATTTCAAGCTAAAAGTAAAACAATAAAAATATATTCCTTCAAACAATTCCATAAAATATATGAATATAATATTCATCCTTTCACAGCAAATTTAAACACATTAAAGATCCCAGAGATTGAAATGAAATACATCTTATATTAGCTAAGAGAAGACAGGGCATTTGAAATTTTTACAAAATTGCCACAATTCGTTTGGCTTGCTGTGTTATCTCTAAGCTTAAAAAAAAAAAAATTGATATCAAATGTCATTCCCGGGGTCATATCTCACCATAAGAGTCTGTAAAGAGATTCCAAAGCAACCCGAGACATTTTCACATCCTTGTTTTTCAACTGTGACAGACACATGGACAGGAAGTAATGCCAGTTGTTGAGGAAAAACTGCTTCTGGCTTACACACAGAAGGCAAGTCACTAGAGGAAATAACGGCTAAAAGGAGACAAGGGTAGAAATGTGTTGAAATTTGATCAAAAGAGAATATTTCAATTACACAATCATCCAAAGGCACAAAAAAAGAATATAGCATAAACAAATAAAACAGTAAAATAATGATGTGTAAAAACAAAGCTGTTTATCTGATGTATCAAATGATAATGAGTATTAGCTGGAAAGGGAGACTTGGTAGTGAAGAATGCAAATTTCACTATTGACTATGAAGCATGCAAATTTCACTATTGACTATGAAGCATGCAAATTTCATTTCAATATTGACTATGAAGCATGCAAATTTCAATATTGACTATGAAGCATGCAAATTTCACTATTGGTTGTAAAACGTGCAAATGAAGAACTCAATTGAAACATAAAAGGAGTATACGTAGCTATGCTAACAGACAGTCCTGGCTTGTTTGTTTAGTTTACTGTTATGAGTAAAACCTTGTCCTTCTACAGTATGTTCCACACAGAAAACAACCCATGGGGCCTCATCAGCCCATTCAATAGGCTTCAATGCTAGCCAATATTTCATCATTAGAATTCGCCCCATACAGTGCACCTGATTGTAATCACTGAAACTTCTTTGGGCCTACAGTTTGATACTTATTGATCAAGTTTTCATCTGCTTGTCTCTCACTTTTCTTCATCAGATAAAATTATTAGATAATTTCGTTTTCATGAAAAATCTCAGACAATATTCATCATTCAGCTTTACTTGTGGCCATAGCTATATCTTGACAACACTGAGCCTACATTAAAAAGCCATTAGCCTGTTCTCCTTTACTTATTTGCATCAATCAGATCGCCACAAATTAGATCTATGGATATATCATCACATTATTCCGCTGAATAAATTCATTTGGAAAATCTAGATTTTTTTTCCGCATGGGATTTAATTGTTAATACCTGAACATAATAAATATTATGAAAAAGAACAGCTCAAGAAGGCAAGTATCAACTCGCAGCAAATACAGCTACAGTTCGAACCCAGTGGTTATGAATGTATTAGTTTTATGCTTTCATATTCAAAGGAAGGCCTATGGTGCAGACCAAATGAATGCCAAGAAAACGGCCCCATGGCTTGCGTTTATGTGGGATACCCTGTATAAAGATAAACTAAAGATAAAGATGACATTTTAAAGTCTGTGATCAGGCAGAGATGCAGCTTTGACAGACTTTACATCTTTTAACACTTTGGCCAGCCACTGCAGTTAGATACTCAGGGTATCTGAGGCTTTTTCTTGTTCCATATATGCTATAAAAGCCAAGTATCAAATCGCAGCAAATACAAGTATAGTTCAAACCTAGTGGTTATGAATGTGACAGTTTTATGCCTGAGTTCTTAGGTCAGAAAATGACTCAACAATTTTGAGGATTCCCTAGAAAAATTATAAATTTTTTTGGAGAAAGATCCTTTGGATACTGTGGTCGAAAGTATGGAACAAACTTCCACTTCTTGTTTGCACATCGGGCAGTGAGGATATTTTAAAGAAGTGCCGAAAAAAACATATTTGTTCTTAAATGTATATAGTATGCCATAAATCAACACTTGTCATGTCAATAAGTGTTTTTAGTCATATTTTAGGATATATTTTGATACATTTTATATGTCATTGATACTGCTGTTGTCATGTAACTTGACATTTTATGTTGCATTTCAGTGTACCTTTAGTCTTGTTTTTATCGTCTATTATAATACATTTTTATAGTTTATACTGTACAAGCCCATTGAGGTGCTATTAAGCTCTGGAAATACGCTCAATTAAATTCTATCCATAATTATTCATTATCATTACCCCCTCGGAACTCCCTGGGGAGCATATACAGTTGATCAACCTGTAAAGATCTGACGAGATCTTTCACTGCGTTTTTTTCAATTACAATTGAGGTAAAGAAATTAAAGTACCTTACTTCAGGACACAATGCCAGCCATGCACATACCCACATGCACCTCTGTACTAGCCATGCTAAATGCTGCTTGACTCAACTCCCACTCAGTTGTGTGAGCCACTACGCTAACCATCCCCTTAGCTATGTTCTTAATGGGTTCCACTCATCATCAATTGCCCTGTCTGTATTCTCCCTTGTCATTGATTGTCCCTATCATTCCTTGCTGAATGTGAATATTGGCCAAGAACTGACATGATTTGATGACTATGAATACAAGTTGCAGCCATTATTAGTACTCACCAAAGTGTGCTTCCTCTTAGTGGCCATGTCGACAGTCACTGAATACAAATCTTCCACAAGTTTCTTCAGCACAGGGATGTTTACTTCATTCTTCACAGTCTGTTGGCATCAAAAATGTGATAATTGTCTGTCACCAATCAAATTACTTATAATGAAGAAATCTTACTATGGTAACATATGAGGTAATCTATTTCAAAAGAAAGCTTTGAAAAGGTGCAATATGTAAAGGAAAAACATACATATTACATTTGCAGTCCTGGCTAATTGGGCTGGAGCTTATCCCAGTTTCTATAGTATGAAGCTAACAGTGTCAGACTTTACCCATCACTCTCTGAATAGGATTGCAGAGTACTTTTTCTGCCAAAGCTTTAACCATTTTCACCTGGCCTGAGTGAATCAACGGGGGTAAATTTTGTTGCTAAAAAGGAAAAAACGCATGTGTCCAGAGTGAGAGTCGAACCTGCTGCCTATCAGTTCATGGGCTAATTCTCTACCACCGAACTACCGCAAATCTTTTCAACTCAAAGAAGGAGGAGGACACATACTGTTTGAAAATACCAATCAGATTTCCCACAGTCACTGTCTTCTATTTCCTCGGATAGGTCAAGTGTCTTTAATATGTAAACGAATGCCACATTCAGAAGTCCATGAGCACCCTTTGGGCCAATGTGGCGAAAGTCACTCTGATATAGAAGGTGGCCTCCCCTGGTCTCCAAATGGTGAGCCTAGCCTCTGAGTGGGGTGGAGTCAATCTCATGTAGAACCAAATATGATATTAAGTTGTAATAGTCATGTAAATGTATGAAAATGAAATAACAAAGCTGTAGTATATGAAAATAATAAGGTTGTACGTGCATATACATGTGTATATGTATAAATATGAGCATGTATGTATGTATCTTTATACAAAACTTGTTCAAATGACTATGCACAAAATTGTTTGAATACTAAACCAACCAGGGTCAAATATGAAAGCTAGAAAG
>JAOWAY010117969.1:0-10913 GCA_028565895.1 Goniobranchus geometricus
TATCACTGGTGTGATGTATTTTCACACATGTGAAAGTCTTTAAACATGGCCTCCCAGGGGTCCTTAAGGTTATTATGTTTTGTCACATACATACTCCTTGGGTAGGTTATGGGGTCCTCAGCTGTGAGAGGTGAAAGAATTGGTCTACTGCTAGTATTCCCCATTAAACATCTTTCTCCTTCTCTAAGCTCTCTTTTGTGTCCTCAGAGAGGAGAGTGTTACTGGGAGAGGGAAGGAGGTATTATTCATTGGCTATCCCCCATTAATGTAATTTGTATGACTTGAAAATAATCTCAGGGTCATACACTATCTAGATGGACAGAGTACTTTTGTATGATGATTTCCGTCCTTCATATTCAAAGATGACCATGACTTTTGATCACTTAGTGGGACTGGGGTGGATGCAGATATGGCTAATGAGGCCGACCTGCGCTTGGAAACGTCTGTTGCAGTGGGGACAGGTGATGCTCGGGACTGTAGCAGATTTTGAATTGGAGCTCATTCCCTCCTTTCTTTTCAAATGACTGCGCCTTGTCATTAATGCGCTTTTCTTCAAAGGTAGATGCTCTTGATCTTGTTTGAGCGCATTAAGGTACAATTCTCTGCACTCTTTTCCCATTTAGTATGAGGACTGTTGCAGAGCTTGAGGGCTTCCTTCAGGGTGTCTTTGTAGCACTTCTTTGGTCAGCCCAGTGAGGGTTTGCATATCACCACCTCCCAGTAGAGTAGCCTCTTTGGGAGACGACTGTCATCCATACATCGGACATGGCTGGCCCACCTTAGCTGTGAGCGCAGAAGTGTGGCATGTATACTTTCTGTTCCAGTACGCTGTAGAACTTCAGTGTCCAGCACTCTGTCTTACAACTTGATGTGGAGCAACGTTTTCAGGATTTCATTTGAAAGGCATTGAGTTGCTTGGCATGACGGCTATAGACAGTCCATGCCTTGCATGCACATGTATAGAGCAGGGATGGTAGAACAACTGCTCAGTACACTTGCATGTCAGACTCAGTACTGGCATTGAGTGCACACTCGTCAGCAAACAAAAAGTCGCAGGCTGTGCCTTCATGTACTTTTGTCCTGGCCTGCAATCTCCGGAGGTTGAAGAGGCAGCAATTAGTGCGATAACAGAAGTCAACACTAATGTCACCATCATGGAAGGCATTGAGAGCATCGCAACGAACATCATACCAAAGAGGACGGGGGCCAGTAGGCAACCTTGCTTCATTCTGTTGGAGACAGGAAATGGCTTGGAGCACTCACCATCATCTTGCACTCTGGCGTTCATGCCATCATGGAACTGACGGACAATGGTGATGAACTGGGAGGGGGGTGGCAGCCAAACTTGGCCACGATCTTCCATAGACCCTCTCCAGGTGTGTGTTAAGACGATTGAGGCGGATATGAGCCAGAATCTTCCCAGCAATAGAAAATAAAGAGGTGCCTCGGTGATTATCACAGGAGTTCCTGTTCCCATTGCGCTTGTAAAGGTGGATGATATAGGTGTCTTTCATCTCCTGTCGCAGCCTTTCCTGGTTCCAAATGGTGGTGAAAAGGCAAGTGGGGCTCTTAATCAGTTTAGGACCACCACAGGCATAGATCTCTGCTGAATGGAGTCGGCACCAGGTGCCTTACCACTGGACTGACGCTTGATGGCTTTTGTGACCTCTTCCACCGTTGATGGAACAGCCATTGAGTCGTCAACGGGGACCTGGAGAAGATGTTCAATGGCTTCCTCATTGATGTTTGAGGGGCAGTTGAGGACACAATCGAAGTGTTGCACCCAGAGCTCAAGGATCTTCTCTTTGTCACAGTTAAGAGTGTTCCCATCTGCGCTGAGAACAGGGGGCGACCTAGACAAAGTGAGGGTTTATATGGCGTTGACAGCGGTGTAAAAGTTCTTCATGTCCTTCCTCTCTGCGTATGCCTGGATGACACCAGCCTGCTGGTTGTGCCAGGCATCTTGCATGTGGCAGAGTTCTGATTTGACTCTTCTTCTGGCAGCACTAAAGGCATCCTTCTTAAGGACAGAAGATGGGTCATTAAGAAGCACTTGTTGAGTTTGTGCTTGGTGTCTAGTAGCAGTAGGGACTGAAGTTGACATTATATACATAATGTCCAGTTGGCTTGTCGTTTCACACCTTGTAAGAAAAAAATTATTCTATGATCGAGACACTGAATACCTTTTGATTGGTCTGCTGAGGTTATTTGACAATCACTATCATGGCTCTGCCCTACCCCCTTTCCTACACACTCATAGACACACATGCACACACCATATTACAAGTGGCCAATGATCAGGATTGTGGGAGGCTTGACTTTAAACCTAGCAATCCCCTCTATGACTGCAGTTGACATTCAATTTCACCATCCTGATGATCATTGCCGCATTGCATTAAGTGATAATTTCAATAGTCCAGATTTTGACACCTGCTTATGGCTTTACATTCTCTGATTGTCCCATAACTATGTATAAACATTCTGCTATATCCAATAAGATTTGAAGTATTGTTGTAGATATTATTAGTTTTTACCAATGTATTTGAAATACACTTATTTATGACATGACAAAACATTATTTACGGGATATTGGTGGTCGTGGGATATTCTGCATATGGTTATGAATCATATAGCATAGAAAACATTCCATTCTTTGGAATTTTGGGGGTTTCCTCAATTTCAAGGCTCCATATTAGAGAGGTCCTCTTGTAGTTGCGTTCATGTTGTTTATATTGAGTATTCAGATTTCGAAACCTAAAATATATATATATGATATGTATGTACGTATGTATGGTATACACTCCCTGCGTTTAAAGGAAAGTGGATACAATAAGGTCATCGAGAAATATATTTTACTGTAATGTTGTTTATTCAAAAGAGAATGAATTATAGCTGAGAGCATGCATTTTGGTTAAAATGTTAATGAACTATATCCATTTTATGAAAATGTTGCCTTTTTAGCTTAAGACTTTATGCAATTTTGTTCTCCTGTACTTAATTTAAATCATGTTCCCATTTGTTGTTCTCTTAACCTTTTTGTCAGATGCATTGATCAATTTTTGCAGGATATGTATAGATGATAGAGCATGATGTGACCATTATTAAGATGATACCTTGATGGAATACAGTTTGTGATAAGCATGTTTCAAAATTATCTGCATGGGCTTCCCGATTGGTTAGCATAGCAATAGCATCCAGCTTAGAACAATGCCTTTGAACTTTTATGATAACTTTTTTAAAACTATAAATTAACACAAAAAAAAACTAAATTAACACAATATATTTGTTGGCAAAATCAATTTTGTGCATAACTTGTGTCCTTTGTAGATGTCTCGTTGAGATTTTTGCCACATGAACTACTAGATCTAATGTGGTTTTTAAAGGAATTTGTGAAAATAATGAGCCTGGATTGATGGTCATCATCTAAGTCTTAAATGTAGAGTAAATTGTGTCTATCATTCCTCCATTTGCCATTAGTGACTGCAAGTCTTGACCAGTACACTTAGATTTCCTGGCTAGTCTAGTGCATCTTTTTGTAATTATCCTAAAATTATTATGATGAAGTTCTGCAATTTACTTGTGCTAAGCTTGGGAAGAAGACATGTACATCAGAAATAGATTTAGATGACAGTTTGAAGTGATCCAATTGTAAACAAAATTATTTTGATTCAGATTTCTAGAGAAAAAAATTGAAATGATATTTTTAAAGGGTGATTTATCAGTTGATTAAAAAACAGTCTAGTCTTGGTAATCCAAACCCCAGCCTTCCCAGCATTCAGGTTACTAAATTTTTCAGATTAAAGAACCACTGATCAAAGGTCAACAAAGATAGCTGTGCATTGCATAGTTATATAGCCAATTGGGGAAGGGCCTCAGAGTGTATTGGGGTTATCTCACCTGAACATATTATATTATGGTGGGTATCTCACCTGAACATATGGGGGTATCTCAACCCTTCTTTTTGCCGAAGACATGCGTTGGAGAAGAGGCTTACTTACATGTTTATAGCAAAGGGCTAGCTCTTGAAAAAACTAAAGAGCTTATGATAAGACATGTTAACATTCACAAATTAAAAACATCATTAGTGTTTAGGGTTGTGAGCTTAACAATGTGATTTGTAGAAATGAGCGCCTACACAAACCGAAGTAAACTACTGAAATGGGGCGAAGTCAACAATAAAAAGCTGAGGTAAGGTAGGTTATGGATGACCGACAAAGGGGGACAAACAAAGATAGTGTTGGTGCCATGTCTTGCATCTTGAAAGGTGTGAAAAGGTTTGTCTTAGCCCCGAGATGACCTGATGTGAACACATGTCACAATGGTGCGGCAGTCGTGTCTACAAATCAACAGATGATCAGAAAACCAAAAACCAGACATTCCAATCAAGATAAGCTGAGTTGATTGTCTTTGATTTGGAGAAAAAGTTAGGATTGAGGAAGTAAAAGTAGTTATTATTCACCAAAAAAGGTGCCCAAATTTGGGATATGAATGTTCAGATTAGACTACAAAGAAATAATACAAACAAAATCAATCCCCGCCCAAACGTTTTGGATTACTGCAGGATTTGGATGCCCGAAGTTTGGATAACCAAGACTTGACAGTACTGGGAAATCGTGGCAATTTGTTGGTTGATGGTATAAAAGATTGAATTGCTAGGCTTATGCCACTGTAGGCTACTATATGCTCCCAAAAAATATAGTCTATGATAGAGCATATTATAAAGTATGATATTCCAAGCTTTCCATTCTGACCGGAAACCTAGAGCTCAGTCTTGTGGTTCTTACCCCAAGTTGGCCTCAAATTCAAATTCAAACTTGAAATTAAAGAGACCTAAATCACTGTGGTATTCATCAAGTAGGTTTAAGTATGAGCCAGACTGTTAAGAAGTTAAAAACTGTCTTTTACTTTAGGGCCAGAACTGTTGGATTGTGAAAAAAAGAAAGCAGATCAAGCAGAGAAAGTCTCAAACTTGAGGACAGCTTCTTCCACTACATTACTGAACATGATGAAGGTGTGTAAAAAAACCAAACAAACCCAGAACAACCCAATCCCAAAAATTAAGGAGGAACAAAATTCTACTTCAAATGATATAAAAGGGAAAAGTGGTTCAAACTTGGAAAAACAAATACAATCTTGTGATGGATTTCATAAACATACTTTTAATTAATGTAATTGAAGTTGTCATAATAACAAATTTAACAGTCATTCTTGACATATTTGACTGTTTTTAGTGTTCATTAGATTAAATGTGAAATCTTTCTGTGAATAGATGCTTTTTAAGGAATTTCATGGGTTATAGAATTGAGTCGATAGGGTTTTCGTTTTTCTACAAAATACTGCTGGTTTGTGACAGAGAACTCTTTTCTTAAAACAACATTGATAGTCCTTCACTTGTCATGTTTTTGAGTGATAATTAAAATGCTTTGTTATTAAACAGCGGCATGTGAACCTCATGTCACCATATAGTCTAGGTCTTCATACATTTTGTTGCCATAATTTGTATGCCATAATATATCATGGTATTTGGTGAGATGTTGTTTCTAATGTTTTAAAGAGATGGTGATAACATTTAGTTCTCCTTCCTATGTTTTTTATCAAAATATTTCTTTCAAATACTGGCTTTGCTCAAACTTTAATGCTCTCTCACTTTGACATGTTGTTTGGTGATATTCATGCATAATCAATAATGATTTGTTCAATATGTAAATCTGTTATAGCTCTATGGCATTTGATTAATGTATGTGTGTTTGTGTGTATGTGTTCAGTTTTTTGTTTTGTTTGTTTTCCCTGCTTTTCAGTATTAAACTCTGTGTGTCTCCGTGATATTTCTGCTGTTTTCACTTGAAAGACCGTACATTGCCATCGAGTGATTGGGAAAATATGGCCTCTCAAACAAAAATGGCAGACCTACATGCACAATTGTTGTTTGTCAGATATATATTATTAAGGATTAAGATAGTTTTTCGTGTGAACCAGACTTGTTTCTTTAAACTAAGTACCCATTAACCCACAACTTACATATTAAGATCATGTTAACTTTAACACCCCCTCTGTGATAATATTTTTGATAATAGCTGAGAAGCATACAAAAGTATGTCAATTTGTTAAAATCGTATATTGCATTCTATCTGTTTCTTCTTTTTAATTTTCATTTGTGTTATCCCGGTCAACTAATCATTGCCAGAGAATGTGGCTCGTCTAACCACAGGCTCTGCATAATGTTTCTGATTTTCATATATTTTGAGTGTCTACGCCAAGCTTACTTTTAAATGTTCTGTGAAGGAAGAGATGGTAGGTAAAGATGGAGGAATAGGAATTGAGAAAATTTGCCCAGGCAACACTTTTTGACACAATTTCAGCCTGTGCTAGTGTTCTTTCTGTGATTCCCTAATGCCAAATGCTCTTGACCATCTTTTACTGGTCTCCACCTGCAACGGGGAACTTCAGGCTCATCTTCCTTTCAACTTTCTACATCTTTCATTGACTCCACTGCCTCTTTGAAAAGAAGTCTAAGTGTAAAAGGTCAATTGAAATCGTTATGTTTTGAATTTATTTATTTATTATTTTTTTTTAGTACCATTTGAAATAAAGGTCATTGAAAACTGATTGACTATTTTGGTCACAAAAAAGGGTTGACCAAAGACCCAACATAATGAGCACCCCTTTGAAATTTAGTTGACACAGAACACATCTCTCTCTTACATCCCTAATCCCCACTTATGAAAATTGCAGAGTCCTTTCCTTAATTTTAGCAATGTGGCTATGCTGTGGAGTAATAAACATAAACTTCAAAACTGGTATATAATATACACTGCCACTCAAGTTAAATGCAGGAATCCATCTTGTCTTCATGTCTTAAATAGAGATACCACAACCTTTGGAAACAGTGTGACTTCGGAGACTTGAATTCTACTTAAAGGATGTCAGCATCATCTAGGTATATGATGTTCAGGAAGAAAAAAATTCTTCTGGGTACTGTGCAGATTGCTCAGATTTGAACTAATAATGAGATAACCAACAATAAACTGTAAGCCACGTCATGAGAATTTATTATCAACAACTTTTCACAGAATATGAATCTTTTGAAATTATAACATTATTTTCTTTATGACTAAGGAATAAGGTAATGGGTCTTGAATCAGGTTGAGGCTAAAGGAAGGTGAATTAAGGGCCACTGAAAGGATTCAGTGAGTGATGTTGAAGGATTGTGAAATGTTGAGACCTATTGCTGGAAGTTATCTGTTGTAAATAGAAGTGAGGGTTTTCGCCACATTTCCTTGTCATGGTTCTCTGGTTTGACCAACTTAAGGTTAAATTTGCATATATTTTTTTTAGAAATGAGTCAATGTCATAAATTAATGAGAAAATTAGGTAAGGTAGGTTTTTCTCTAATCCACCCTCACAGTCTGAAAAGCTCTTACATTTAGAGAAGGATATGATAAATTCTAATTCTATAAGACTTCCCTTACCTTACTGCCCCAGCATATCCATTTTGAAGCGTGCTCCTTAGGATGTGGCTGCTTAGATGCTCTCTCTGTACCTAGCCTTCCTGCCTCTGTGACGTGATGTTGTTTACTCCCAACCATCTGTGGTGTCATTCTTCCACTGTCTTATACGTCTTCCTCTCCCTCTCTTACTTGCAACTATTGTTTTGTTCATGGCCATGGTGTTGTGCCTGTTTGTGCAGTCAAAATGAAAATGCTGATGTTTTTTGGCCTGTTGAATCAGGTGACTGTCTTCGATACCAAGGCGTTTTTCATATTTCTTCCTTTGTAATATTTTGTTTTCATCTAGGTCCTGACATAACTATAACTTGGTTCTCGAGTTAGGTTAAAAGGGGCTTGTTAGTCCTGATTGGCCCTATTACTGAGTATTAAACTTTCCTCAAGGAAAAATGTTGCTTTGCCCTTTCCACATTGTGTTCCTGTCGTTTAATTTTTGCTTTGAAATAGTAAGCTTTTTCCGACTTCCTTTCTTGAAATTCAGTCTCCATAAAATTTGACCCCAAGATAGTCAAAACATTTCACAGTCTTTTGTTTCACCCCTTGCCTTAACAATTTCCGCTTTTTTTTTTTTTTTTTTTTTTTGACATTTAATAACAGGTTTTTATTTTAGCGTACTTCTCAACATACAGCCTATATCATATTGCTACAGATGTCATATTTTCTATGTGTAATTATTATCATCTGTATACATGTATACTCTTTCAATTTTAGTATTATTTTGTAAAATTTGAATGGAGAATCTAGGACTACATATAATTGATACTGCTGCCAGTTATCCCATGTGTTACTATTTCAATTCTCTGATTTTGCTTCGGAATATGCCAGCCCATTTTGTTGAAGGGTTTTTTGTTGTTGTTTTTTTTAAAGCTTCAAGAATTACGTTGTTTTAGCTATCCTTAAATAAAGCCATGACAAGTATTACAACAAAGTTCCATATTGCAATGAGTTGAATCTTTCAAAACTTTGTGTCAGAGAATGTCAGTAGAATGTTATGTTTGCCAAATTTTGCCTTTACCCTTATTATTTTTTTTGTTTATTTTTTTTTCTGTTGTTTGTTTTGGGTTTTTTGTGTTGTTGCTGTTTTTATCAATTCTCTTCTTTCTCTTTCTCGTTTTTTCTTCTTTTTTTTCTTTCCTTTTTTTTCTTTTTTTTTTTTTGTTGTTTCTCCCGAAGGCAGACGGAGAGGAAACTTCGCGTCAAGCTGCAGAGCAACGGTGCCAGGACAATAGGTTAAATTTTGCTGGAGGTTACCAAACTGCATGTTGACTTGGGGTTCGAATCCGCAGCGTTGGAGTTGCAGAACAATGCCTTACTCACTCGGCCACAGTGCTTTTATTAGACTATGAACGTAGACAGAGTCAGTCAATTGGATTGGTGGCTCGTTGAACATTTTGAAACGACTGCTGGATTGGTCTAGTTCATCTTGGTTTTTTTTTCGTTTTTTTTTTGTTTTGACGTCACGAGACAGGATGGAGATGCTTTGCGAAATATAAAGAAATCTTGCAAGACAAACAAATGCCAGCAACAGTAAATCGAAGATTATTCATCGATACATTCGCCCAACATTAACATATGGCTGCGAGACATGGTCAGTTACAAAAAACCCTCCTCAATAAGTTAAAATCAACGCCAAGTGCCATGGACAAGAAAATGAAGAACATAGAAATCAGTGATAGAATATCAAGTTAAGAAATAAGAAGCAAAACAAACATTATAGATATCGAAATATACATCTTAAAACAAAAATGGAAATGGGCAGGGCATGTGGCAAGACGAGAAAATAACAGATGGAGTAAAGAGTGCACTGAATGGAAACCAGAGAGAGGCAAAAGAACAAGAGGAAGATGGAAAAACGTCATGACATTACGAAGACTTTCTTTGGGAAAGTAATTTTTTTGAATGTGTGCTGAGCATTTAGTCATATCCTTAAGCTTTCTTTTTCCAATTCGTGCAATCCCCAAATTTGGATGACATAAAAAGTTGTCTCTGTTCCGAAGAAAAGAAAACACCCATAATAGTTGTAATGAACAATGTCAGACCTGTGGCCTAGACACTGATAGTCACGAAATGTTTCGAAAAATTTATATCAACGCAACTAAATTCAGAACTCAATTTCTGTCTTAAGCTAATGTCGTCAAGACCACGCTATACTGGTTTTCCTGAATGACATCTACAAACATCTAGACACACCCAAAAGCTGCTGCAGAATCCAATTTGTTGACTTCATCTCCGCCTTTAATACGATTCTGGCTCATCATCTTATCCAAAAAATCTTAAAATATAACATGAATAAAAAAGTTGTCATTTGTTTCTTAAACTCTCTGACTTTCGCAATTTTTCGAAATGAAAGGTGGACAGTCAAAATGTATAAAAATACCGGCGTTTCACAAGGCTATGTGCTGTCACCAATCTCGTTACAATAATTTAACAATATACAGAAATAATTGTCGAAGCGACTCTGAGCCCGTTCCTTTATGAAAGTTGCCTATGGTACAGCCTTGCGAAGTTTAGTATTGAATAACGATGACACTATATAGGTTAGAAGTTAGAAACGTTCTATCTTGGTGTACTCAAAACATCTACATTCAATGTTGGTGAGATCATTAACTGTTGCAGTTGGGGCAGGTGAGGCTTGGGACTGTACCAAATTGGGCAGTGGAGCTCATTCTCTCCTTTCTCTTCAATCGACTCTGTGCCCTGTCATTAATGCGCTTTTCTTCAAAGGCAAATGTTCCTGATCTTACGAGCGATTGCCATAAGAAACGGCCCTCTGCTCTCTATTCTCATATAGTATGAGGAATGTTGCAGAGCTTCAGGGCTTCCTTCCGGGTGTCTTTGTAGCGCCTCGTGGCAGACAATGTCGAACGTTTTCGTAAGATCCCCAAAGGTGGTGTATAGTCCGACATTCTGTACCTGGCACTTTTCCCTAAATCCACACAGGCTCTCCTGAAGTAGGCCATTCTCCAGGTGCCTGTCAAGGCGCTTGAGGAAGACACTGGCTTGAATCTTCCCAGCAGTAAAAAGTAAAGAGATGCCTCGGTGGTTATCACAGGAGTTCCTGTTCCCTTTGTGCTTGTAGAGGTGGATGATGGAGGCGTGTTTCAGCTCCTGTGGCAGCCTTTCCTGGTTCCAGAAGGTGGTGAAAATGCAACTGAGGCTCTCAGTCAGTTTAGGACCACAACAGGCGTAGACCTATGCAGGAATGGAGTCGGCACCAGGTGCCTTACCACTGGAGAGACGCTTGATGGCTTTTATGACCTCTTCAACCATTGGTGGAACAGTCATTGAGTCGTCAATTGGGACCTGGGGAGACTTCAATGCCATCCTCGTTGATGTTTGAGGGACGGTTAAGGACACAGTCGAAGTGCTGCGCTTCAACCCCCCATCCCCCCTTATCTCTCTCTCTCT
>JAOWAY010118080.1:0-10912 GCA_028565895.1 Goniobranchus geometricus
TAATCTGAACACAGCCCTGAGATCATCCCTATGGGATGTACTGGGTTTAAATTTCAATCAATCAATCAATCAATCAATTCCTTTCTCAGGTTTCAAACTTCAGGGCTTTGAATTTGCCACACCGCTACTTCACTCAAATTGAGGCAGCTAATGAGCACAGCAGGTTATTGGGAAAGGTTAACGCTTATATCCAAAACTTTGCTCGCAGCCGCACTTTAGGCACCTTGTATGAGCTTGGAGAATGCCTGAGGGAATTCCATAAACACAAGGAAGACTTTGAGAAGTTGCGCCTTGGACCTCTTCAGAAGATGCCTGTTGTGTAAGTTATCTATTTTGTTTTGTTTTCCTTTTTTGTGGATGTTTCTATAATAACTGACTACCTTTTCACTGATGTAAAACTATATTCCAATCAACGGTACTTTATTGATATATCTTCCTTTTCTCTGCCCTTTGTAGCTCCTCATAGAAGTTAGGTCATCCAGAAATGCTCTCAACTCGCCTTTTCATTTTTTCTGTTTTTTCAGTTCTACAAGCAAAATTCACTGTTCTTGAAGAGTATGATTATAATATGAATTTATTACGAGATATACATATTTTGTATTAATCCCCTTTGTTTCATGTTGTATTTGATTAAGATAATCCCAATAGAATTAACTTCTATCTCAAGCCAATCTTTTTCACTTCTTTCGTGGTATTCCCAAACTTCTTCAACTCTCCTTCCAGATCTCATTCTTTATGTGGAATCAAATCAAACTCCGTCTTGTTACTGATCCTTTGTCTTTCTATGTCAGTGTCAAATCCACTTCCAATTTATGCTTCCTCAGTTCGTTTTTGATGGGCATCTGTCCTGTTCTTTCTGCAAGAATTTGATCATAGATCACTTTGGGCCAATGGACATGCCTTGTCTTTCTTAGGCATTTGTTGGTAAAGGACTCACCGGCACCCTCCTTCATCCCTTCTCTTCCCATTTGCACCTAGACGGTAGTATTGTAATCAGTCTGGCAATATTGCTGTGCAAATCACACGAAGAGGTTTAGATTTTTGTAAAAAGTCCTCAAAGAAACTTAAGAAGTCCTTAAATTTCTTTACCTGAAGTTGTGAGAACTATGAATGTGGTTTTCATGGCTAGAGGTTGAGGAAGGTTTGCAGTCTTTTTGTTTATACATACCTTCCAGAAAAATGCAAAAGCAAATTTTTGAAAAATCTTCTAGCCTGGCACATTTGAGTAAGCACCCTTCAGTTCACAGTTTTCTTGCCGAATCTATTATTCTACGACATTTTAATGAAGGACTAAATTGTTATTATGATCGGTAATAGAGAAATCTTAAGTCTTTTTATGTCTCATTTCATGGTGAGTCATTCATCATCTGAGTTGAGTCAGTCAGTTCCAAAGAAGAAGTATGAGTCTCAAATGTCATCACAAATGATATGGTGAGAGGACCCTCATCAACCGTCTGTGATGATCCTTTTGATAATGTCAGGCCAGGGGTTAATGTATCTCTTGCATTGTTGCCTCAGTGATGTCGAATGTTTTTTTATTTAATGCACTTGTAACCTTTGACCAGTAATCCTGTCCTTTATTGAAATGTCCTTTCAAATTACTTTATGGGTTTAACATCCTTTTTCAACATCATAGGTTATCTCAACGATGGTGCTATTTTGACATGTCTGTTTACTACCACACATGAGCTCTAAGATGTAGCATAACTTGAATGACCCTCCCTGTCACAGTATGCTGACACTGGGCAGATATATATAGGCATACACTCTTAGAACTGTTTTCATAGTGCTGAGCACAGTGCGAGACACTTACTAAATTGCCAATTTCAAAGTCTTATGTCTCAGATTCTGAGGAGAGTGCTCTACCACTAGGCCACAACATTGCTCTCTGAATTCCCTTGTGATTAAACTCTAGAGTTAGCCTTTATGTTTGATTATTTAACTCCTCCCTCACTTTTATAACAGATCGGATTGGCATGGACTGGTAATATTTTAAAACATCAGGAAATGGTGCATTTATTCAAAATCTCTCTTCTTTTTTTTTTTTTACATTTGTTTGTATAGGTAATTACAATTTGTTAGTAAAGATAGAGACTTCCTCAAAACTTTCATTTGTGATCAAAGATGGAAGAATCTCCTTTTTACTAATTTGATTGTTTAGTTTAACAATCATTTACCTTTTATTATTAAAACGATGTCATTATGTTCCTTCAGTAATGATTTATTCAAGTTCCCAATGGATGAATACATACCTGAAATCACTTCTGTTGATCTGCTTGAGCACTTAAATGATTTTTTAAATGAGAACAACAAGTGGGCAGCTCATGTTCAGTTGGAGGAGTTTTTGAGATATCTTGAGAAGGCTTACTCAGTGGAGAGCTCGTTCTCCTTGGGAATACGTTTGAGAAGCCTTCCACTCGCCATCCAGGTATGTGACTGAAACATTTGCTTAACTTGTTTTTTAAATTAAGAATTGTAAATTATCCAGATGTCAGTCATTCATAATTCAACTCAAGTGATTTTAAATTTGTACCAAGTTCTTTTCATTTTCTAGTTGGTAAATCTTTTTCTCATGCTAATAGATTTTGAAGACTGGGCACTTTGCCATTAAAACCTAATCATGAAAGAAGGAATTGATGTATTTCTCTTTGTACTTTGAAAGTGGTGTGGACTTATGGATGTGGAGGTGGGGAGGGGGGGATGAGCAGAAGTGGAAGCTCTCAAGTGTTAATTAGAGATATCTTACCAAGTAAGGCTATGGCTATTTAAAAAAATTTTCTTTTGTTTTGTAATTTTACTGCATGGGTCTTCACATCCAATATATACTCAGCTAAATCCTCTAATTTTATTTACATATGCTTACTCTTCAGGCTGTCTGATTTCATTCTGGTTTTGTTTTTTGTTTTTTTTTTCTTTTTAATTAGTGGTATCTGAAGAAGGGCATTAGCCTGAAACATTCCCCCACCCACCTTTTTTCTTCCCTTTGTAAGTGAGTAATCCTAAACTTCCATATTTCTACATAGTGATGTGCATGATATAAGTTCTGAGGGAACTTTATTTTTTTATTTATTTCAATATCTTATATAATATAGATGCTGAAAAAATCTAAGCGAGATGCAGGCCAAACACGCAGGAAAGTGGCGAAAGAATTGATGGATTTGTTTCATCAAGACCTCAAAGATGCATTTTCAAGATATCGGGATAGCTTGCTACAGGTATGTTAAGGGGTACGCCCACAGATTGTAATCTATTGATGCTTATACCTTTCATTGATCAGATATGGATGAGTCAGAGTTGGGCATTTTAGCCCAAATTTAGTAAGGTTTTTGTTCGGAATTCTTCATATAAGGCTTCCCGAAGAGTTCTTTTTGACTTCATTCAAATTTCCGTATCATACACCCATCATTAAAGTACTTATTTGATAAAGTGGAGGGTCACATCTTTTCATTGATGCTTATGTACCGGTTTAATGGTGTGAAAGGCTTAAAAGAGCAATAAGATACCTATTCAAATTTCAGTCACTTCATGAAAAATCTAGATACCATTATGGAAGAAAGAGAGTAGTTAGTACTACAAGTATTTATGTGTGTAATATTATTTGCCGGAGGAATGAATGGTAAGGTGACTTCACCATCAGACATCTATAGAGCTGGTTGATATATTTCCATTTGCATGTTTAATGGATACAGAATTTTGCAATGTAGTTTCCTTTATGTTCAATGAATGTTTTGTTTTTTGGGTTGCTTTTTGCTGAGTATCAGAGCCATTTTGTCTACTTCTGCCTTTCTTGGTACTTGATTTTTACATTCATGGGAATTAGAATGAAAAAATGTAAAGAAGATTAAGAGACTTAAAAGCCAAATCTATTGCAGCTCTCTGAAGTCAATTTCAGGTGTTTTTTGTTTTTTTTTCAAGATTAAAAGCATGACACCTACAATTCCTGTATTTATCTCAAATCTACCCTTTTTTTTCTTTTTTTGTTGTTGTCGAAGTCTTTGAGGAAACCTGACCATTGCACATATTAATTTAGCTTTGTCCTTTTTTGTTCTAAGTTATTCATTCTTAATTGTGGAATATTTTTTCTCTGCAACAGTCTTCCAAATAAAGACCTTGATTTGTAAGGCATGAATTTACTCTTAAAGAACCCCTTTGACAATGGAACATATTTATTCTAGGTCTGTTGGACTAGTTTGATGTATCATTTACCATGTAAACACTAAAACCCTCTGGAATTGATCAAATCTCCCCATACCTCAGAGTTAGAGTTTGGGATGTGTGCTGTTGGCATTCAAATTTCTTGTCATGTATCAAGTCTCATCATTCCAATTTTAATCTTGTGGTTTCCTCATCCTTTGCGAAAACATACTTTGTATATTTAGGATATAACTTGCACTTTTTCAGTCATCAGTGAATTTTTTGTTTTAATCAATTGCCATTTATCAACAATTTTTTTATATCCAGTATTCATTTGTTTGAGGATTGCTTGGGTTTTTACAATTCAAAGGATGACCAATGTAAGACCTGTTCTTTTACTCTCATTCTCAGACTACCGACAGCACAGGATCATACGAGTTACGCAGGCATTATTCTGATATGTTACCTGTACATGCTGTGACTGAAATTCTGCAAAAGTACACATTATTTGCACAAATCATGATTGCTGGTGCTGCACAGCCCAAAGTCAGAAAAATTGAACGATTTACACGCAGTTTTGATGAATTTGTAAAGGTTAGTCTAGTCTACACAATGAAGTAAAGAGTAAAAATGATATTTACATATTACATTAGGAACTCAAGGCTATCAAAAAATTGGCCACCTATGTATGCGACCGTAATTCCTATTCTAAAACATTGGGATGGAAATATAGAAGAAGACACTGCCAAAAATGGGCGGAAATGGGATATCAAAATCCAAAGCAGACTGCCAAGATAGGAATGAGCCCCCAGTGAAGCCGATCCCCCACAACTGTACTATACGACTCAAAAAATGATATCGCATATTATGGGGATGCCACCTCAGCCAAAAAGATCACCCCATCCCAATGTATTGTCGTTAATGCTATGCCGTCAACAGTTGTAGACCTTGTTGAGATATACCCCTTGGCATGAACCTGCCAAAACCACCAATAGGCACCACTCAATGGGTATGTAAGGCCAACTTTATTGGATCCAAATTGCAGCCTACCCACTTGTTTAATTTATTTCTATTTTTCTGTGGTCTCCAAAAGGAGACAGCCCCACTTGAAATTTTGTATCCGCAATCCCAACGCCTAGTCTACATGACATAGTGTGTAATGCCATTAAGGCAATGGTCTTGGGGAGAGGCCTCAACTTGGATCCTGCAAAAGACCGGGATAGCAATATAATTTATTAATGCTAACTTCATGCTGGGCAGTGGTGTGAATGAAAGATTGGACATTTGGACATAGCGGACGAAGTGATAACAAAATGGCAGGGTAATAAGTACATGTAGCATTACTAATAATCTAATAATGGAGAACTAAACATGTAATATGGGCTAACATTGGTGCTATTTGTTTGAGGCCAGGGATTTAAAAAAAAATTAATAACCAAGGCTAATATCCTGCTGGTTGGGACACAAGAGAAATGAGTTGCTTGCTGGAGTGGGATATACGGCAAACGCGCCAGATTGAAAGAGGAATAATGCTGCATTTTCTTTTCCTTTTTTTTTTATTCATTAAAAATATCTTCCTGATAGCTGGTGAGTGCTTCCAAAGTGAAGTGTTGGGTAGTCTATCTGAAGTGGATCAGCATTCAAAAATTGAATGGGATTGGGCTGAAAACAAAACAATGACTGGCTGAAATATATTAATCATCAATGAATTCACTCTACAATTCGTAATAAAGATACCCAACTCCAGACGAAGCACAATGATGGCCTATTCATCTTTCCTCTATCCCCTTCCTACACCAATACAAGTCTGTGACATCCATGACAAATCGTTAACATTGCATCACGGGCATCATACATTGAGGAGAAGTAAATGGCGCTCTTCTATAAAATTGCCATCGGTCAACCGCGAAGGCAAAGCTGTCCATGTTCTGAACTATTCACTTACGTAATGTGGTGCCTGCACTACAATGTAGTCATCTAGACTAACTTGGTATGAGAATGTCTTGTAAGACAATGAATCCACAACGAGAGCCTGCTGCAGATTGCATCCTCCTTATTGGCTGACAAAGGTCTCTATGTATGCCAGACCTTGACCATGTGTGAGAAATTATTTAAGATACATGGTTTTGCCATAGGCTCAGTTAAAAAAGAAAGACAGAAAAAAGTTGGTTAAAAGATAGAGGCCCGATCAGAGAGGTGGGTTATAAGAGGGGCGTTGAAAATAGAAAAGAATCTGTTTTATGAGTTAAGCGGGTCATATGGAGAAGTGGATTGAAACGTGATGGGTTATTAAGTGGTTTCTAATGTACTTGTATCCATTATTTAACCCTGCATATGGCACTTAAAAGTGACATTTTACTCCCCTGACTGACGAATGTACAGAGGCCGTAGCCTTTTTCAGACAAGGACAGTGCTGCCTCAATGACTGCATTCTTATTCATTCCTGCCAAGCAGGTATGGCACATCCCCCAAGAAGATAACACCAAGGACTTGGTCTTTATGGCTGGCCCAGCCACTACAACATGATCCAATCGTGTCATCCACCTTTTTGCTGCATGTTATTCAAGTCAATAATTATGCTGATTTCTCTTGCCACCTAGCAACTGACACCACCTTTTTGTCATATGATATACATAACTAGGTAGACAAACGTTTCTTCACAAGAAGGCTATTTATTTGAAATAGATTATTACTTTAACAGAGGATCAGCCTTTTTATGCTCATTTACAAACCATGTGCTGTAGAAGTGGTGGGAAAAAAGAATCTCCTTCTAAAGAATCTTTTTATTCTTGCAGGAGAATTGCCTGAGGACTAAAAATGAATGGGCAGCATTTTAACTTAAATGAATCATAGTTTTTTTTTGTCCTCTTTTAATTGTGCATTTTGTTATGATACATACATGTTTGTAGAAGACTTGTTGAAGTATTTTATAACAAATGCCAGGCTTCCAAAACTGATTATGGTACCTGAAAACTCCAAGGATTTGTCAAAGAAATAAAGTTATATTGTAAAAACTTCCTTTTCATGTCTTGGAGAATTTTTACTTCTTAAACATTTGTAATTAATTTAAAGTACTTATGTGCTGTAAAGTGATATATATCTACATAGTTATTAATGCTCAGTTGGTTGAGATTAAGGTAAATGCTCTCCATTAAGAATTTTCAGATCTGATATTACAATCAGGCCATGGGCGTTTGTCAGTTGGGTTAGCCAGTTGAGACTTTGGAACATTAAAAATTTGTTTTGCTATAGATTTAAGCAGTTTTTTTATTTTATTTTAACAGCAAGGAGCCATATCAGATGTTGCCGTTTCAACTTGTCAATTTGTTTGTCTTAAAGAATCAAATGTTTAAAAACTCTTAGGAGAGAAATGTACATTCTGAAATTGACAGTCTCAAGTTCTCAGCATAAAGCAGAGCTGCGAACTGTATGAAAAAATTTCATATTTGTACGTAGTTTTTAGCTTGTACATATTAATGGTCTTATGTGCGATTGTGTGTCATTTCATAATGGCTGAAATAGCACTGGTGACTTAAGCCTTGAACAGATTGAGATTTGGATGTCATGTCACCATCTCACAGGTGCCGGAAGGCTTAACGGAAGTAAGAAAGGAGAATCCCACTACTTTGGCCAAACCACAGACATACACATTATATTCTGTGGGCTAAACACACAGGGCTACACATGAACTCAACTAGGCCTAACAGCTAAACTGAGGCTATCTGTATTTCTCGCAGGCCTAGGCCTAGATCTTATCGACCATCAGTGTGTCGTATTTGAGTACGGTCAAGTCCCAGTCATAACTCATGAGTCACTAGACTTCCTTAGGCTAACACTGCACACCATTTTTTCCTTGAACATGATCCTACTAGTAATGAGAGGCTTGCTGTTTGACTTTTTGTTTAATTGATCTAAACCTAACATAATACTCTGGTATGAAAATGGTTGACAGGTGCCATAATTATGACACTTGTATTGTTCATTTGACGAGATAGGTTAATGGCTGAGATTGCCTTGATTCTTGTCGTTTGATGACTAATGACGTTCTCTACCCAGATCTACTATTCAGTTTGACATTAGAATGGGATAATTCAATCCAAGCCATTAAACAACTGTCAATTGAGTTGAGACGGATCTAGATCTAAATAGATAAGTCTAAGATACAGATCTAGGATTTTCACAAATCCAGCACTACGTTCAGATTTTTTTTAATAAACCAGAACTAGAATCTTGTTTATTTCATCTAGGACAGCCTTGTAGATCTAGTTGAGGTTTGTGCCCATTTAATTCTAAGATCTGGTGATGGAGCCCCTGTTCAAGAAGTCAAAAGTTCTATCAAAGTCTGAACCTTCCTGTTCTAAATATGAGCAAACATGGAGGTGGGATGATAATAAATGACACTTATATTCAGCTTTTTCTACAAAATGTGTGCAGCTCTAAATGGCTTACATGTTTACATTTTCAATTCTAAACGACATACATTCTGACCTATGGAAGTACGGACATGTACATGCATACTAGTACATATTTATCAATAAAATTTGCAATTTTGTAATCTAAGATTAAATGCTCAAAGCAACATAGGTTAAATATATAGTAATGATACCTTCAATGATATCAATGGTAATGTTGATGCAATTCTGTTAATGGGAGGTCATAAATGTAGACATTATAAATAATTCTGCAATCTAGGGAAGGGCTAGATAGGTTGCTTTCATATGTTGTTACATTATGGAAATAACTTGAATAGTTTCTTAAAACAAAATGTTTTAAAATTGCTTTTAAAAGTGTCCAGACTGTCCAGTTATCTTATGAGTTTTGGAAGGAAATTCCAAGTACTAGGTCCAAAATAGGAGAAGGGTTCACCATTTTCTTTTTGTTTATTCTGGAGATGAAGAGACGGTGTAGTGAGATGATAATCCTGGCATCTTGACCGCGAGTAAACATAAATGAGTTCAGAAATATATTTAGGAGCAGAATCATTTGAGCAGCTGTAGACGAGAACTGCAGCTTTAAATCTGATATTCTAATAATATAAATTCTAATATCAGTGTTGAGCCAATGAAGAGATTTCAGAGAGAGAGAGGGAGGGGGGGGGGGGGTGTCATCATCTGTATTTCGCTTTCCCAAAACAAGTCTAACAACATAGATTTGAATTTCTTGGAGTTTTTTTTTTATCTTTTCAAGGGATAGGCCAAAAAACAGGTCTAATTTAGAAAAAAAACAACAAAAAACACCAAGTGCTGCTACAAGAGTTTAAGTCATTTCTATTGTTAGAAATGGTCATATGATGGCTTTTATGATTCTGGGGTTTTCCAAGAAATTAAAAATCTAATTAAAGTCCAAATTATATGCATGCTGCAACCCTTGTGATAAGCGTCAAAGAAAGTGAATGTTTTGACATTGAGGCATTATGCATCCCAAAAACAACCTGTCCAGAGAGCTGTTAGATCTACCTCTTCAAAGATAGATTCATTTATTATTCTGAATCTTATTTTAAAATGTGAAAATATGTTTTCATGCTCACCGCACAATTGTATGTTTGTCTGTTTTTTAAAGTGGATTACATGGTTATTGTTTTTTTTATAACTAATTGTATGGTTTTTTAAATTTGGGGTTCATAAGCTCGGACATAACCATAGTCATGATGGTTCATAGTGAAATTTTACTCTCATGGCAACAAAAACCTAAGTCTAAGCATGAAGTATGTCAAATGATTAAAATCATTGTAAGGATTTAACAGTTTTATAACAGTTTACTCTTATGGCAACAAAAACCTAAGTCTAAGCGTGAAGTATGTCAAATGATTAAAATCATTGTAAGGATATAACAGTTTACTCTTATGGCAACAACAATCTAAGTGTAAGCATGAAGTATGTCATATGATTAAAATCATTATAAAGACTAAATGTTTGGTTTAAATTTTTTATTTTACATCACAGCATATGTATGATGATTCCTTCTCACAACTCCTATTTCAATTGGCTGTGAGTATATCCGCCACTGATGCCGAACATTCTGCTCTGGAATTCTTAGAGCAACAAAAGCAGCAGACTCAGATGAAAGTTCAGCAAGAGATTTCAAGGCAAACCCAACAGCTGCCTTCAAAAAGTAAGAAAAACTGCTTTGAATGTGGGTTTGTGTGTGTGTTTGTATTTATGTATATATTTGAAAAACTGGCACAAGTAAATACTAGACGTATAAATGACTTAAAAAATTTTGTTGAATCTCGAATCTGGATCAAGGTCTACATTCAAAAGTAAAACTTAATCTTGGATCCATCGATTGTTGCACATTCTGTAGATAGGCGCAACCTATTGTGGCAGTCTCATATATGGCCAGTCTGAATGAATTCTTTGAAACTAAGAAATGTATGACCAACAGCAAGTTCATTCAGTTAGAAAGTAGATTGGCTATTGACAAAGAGGAATGGAGGGCCATGATTGTCGATTCCTCCTCCAGGCCTTACACCTGCCTGAAGTAGGAGGAATTGAAATATTCAGGTAGGCTAAGGTATCTAGACACGCCCATAGATGGACTCCTTATGATAAGTATGTACAGAGTGGTAGTCCATGTATGGCGTTAACTTCTGGTGTTCTGCTTGGCGCAATATGAACAACATGGACGATCTTTTTTATTTTAACATTTCATACATATGTGCAAGATCGCAGGCTTCAGCCAGCATGCCGGTCAGTCGAGTTCATAAAATTGTTGTTGCTGGCCTTTTGTGATTTGAAATGCCAAATATTTTTTAAATATTCCGTCAGAGGCACACAAA
>JAOWAY010118191.1:0-10911 GCA_028565895.1 Goniobranchus geometricus
GTCTCTGTCTTTGTCTTTCTCTCTCTGTATCTGTCTGTCTGTCTGTCTCTCTGTCAGATCCTCTCTCATCAAACATATTTTCAAAACTATTTCTTCAAGATTGTGAATACAGAAGCATTCTATGCCATAACTGAGTATCATTTCGGACTATCTTTCGTCAGAACAGAGAATGATATCGCCTCGCAATACGTTGTGCGAATCCCCACCCCCTCACCCCCAACCCATCCCCGGCGCTTTCAAGTTCAAGAACCGTCCTTAACATTTCTGTTCTGGATTGCGTTTGCAGGGCCGTGGTAACAGTAGACTCATTGCAATGATTCAGGCCGCCAGACGGCAAGAATCCGCAGAAAATTGCCTTAACCTTTACGATCTACTTTTTCATGGATTCTTTCGGAAGACAAGGATTGAATGATTTCTTTCTCCTAACATTGATTGTATGCACACTCTTCCTTCTTGGCCAAAAATGGAATAGGAATACTAGACAAGACAAACCCCAATTTAATCTTTGAAAGGAATAGAGACATGTTTCAAACATTAACTAAACCTGTTCTGCCGATGGATCGACACACACACACACACACTACACACACACACACATGACTTTAAAGTAGATGGATATTAAACAAAAGAAAGAAGAAATAAATAATTAAGGCCTGTATTTCTTTTTGCATGAACAGTCTGAGACACAGAATCTTGGTATGTCTGGCATTTATTGAAAGTGAGACAAATATCAAAATTTATGATTTGGGAAAACAACCTTAACAGGAAGATACGCAGGTACGACACGCTTTATTCTATAGGAAAAGAAAAGCTATAGATTCCGGGTTATCTGTCTGTGTCCACTCCAGCCATATCTAAGATTTTGAATTGCTATTTGCAACAAACAAATTAAATACTTACTATCAAAGACTTCCACTCTATCGACATGCGACTTCATAGTGAGTGAAACGTAGTGTGGCCAGTTGGTACAACTTCAAATCTTCAGGGATGGGAGTTGGGGAAACATGAGAAATAACAAGGGATATCAACAGGTTTTCAAGTGCATACAATTCAATATAACTTTCTATTTGTCAGATCGATGCCTCGGATGATTCTGTGAAATCCCCTCATAAACTTCTGTTTACAGCTATTGTCTTTAATGTCTCAACATTTTCTCTCGTTTTGAGCTTTTTAAAATAGTTCTGAAGGCGCTTCTGGTATTGATCCAACACCGGTTGCTTGTGATCTTCCTTTGAATTTGTCTCCTCCTTATTGTTTCGGCCACGGTGTTGTTCCATCTCCGTCTTGGTCTTCCTCTCCGTTTGCAGCCGTGATATCGGCTAATATAAGCCGTCTGAGCGGAATGGTTTATTGGCGTCCTGATTTCATGACCAAGCCTTTCGATCTGCTGTTTTTCTTCGAAATGAATGGCTTGTCATGTCCCAACTAAAGCTCTTTCTGCATTTCTAATGTTATCCAATCTAGTTTTATTTGCTGCTTTCCTTAGGCACTTCATTTCACGTGCGGTGATTTTCTCTCTACAGTTTGGGCCAAGGGCCAGGCTTTGGCACCGATGGGTAAGGTTTTGTAAGAAGTTGATGTTGATATTAGCTTCGCTTTTGTAGTCATTGGTATCGAACAATGTTTCAGCATTTAAAAAAAAACATGAATCTTATTTTTATTTCATGATGGAGGATGAGGAAGAGGATGACACTGTAAAGATGCATCCGCCTTGAGATTGCTTTGCTGGGCTGCGCCCCCAACTATTATCAAACTAATTCCTAAAACAAGCAGGCACAAGAGATGCAAGCACCTGCAGCGTTGATCGGGTCATTTGAGCAAAACTCCCAAATTTGCACCAGCAAATTGGATGAAATCAACTGTGGGGTCTTAGTCTTCTCAATGGAATCATAGCACACCCACTCTGGCTCGGAGTAGACCGGGGCCTGAAAAAAATCATGGTGACAGTCAGATTCGAACCCATGACTTCCAGGTGTACTACGTCGAGCTAACCACTACGCTACAGCGGATGGTGATGTTAGTTGGCAACTGACTGCATTTGCTTTTAACATTTGATCTTTTATTTCTCTGTCAATGCGACCACCATCGGTAAAAATGCTGCCTAAATATTTGAACTCAGATTGTTCCATTTGCTTGCTTGAGTCTTCTTCTTTAGGTACCTTTTCCGGAACAGACATTGGCGATCATGGTCTTCCACGCAAACCAGCTGTCCTCAGGTATAACGCTATTGTTGCTACAGTACCATTCGGGATTGCCCATGAAGTAAGATTTTCAATCCAAGTTATTCCCTGTCTTCCCCTAAGGCCCTTGCCCTCGATATTTCCTGTTATGGCTAGATTTTCCATGCCTTTGTGGCGACAAATGTGTCCTAAAACTTGTTTTTGCCTCAGTCTTACGATTTTGAATAATGATCTCTCAAGATGAGCATCTTTCAGTACTGATTATGTGTCCGAAAAGGCGCCATCTTGTCTCCATGATTGGATGGAAAGGATCTTCCGTTGCATATATCACAGAAAAATGCATTGGTTGTAGCATAGTCACACAGTTGATGTTAAGTGCTCGGCGCAATTGTTTTCTTTGGTAAGCATCTAGCTTCTGTTCTTCTCTGAGCGTCATCACCTATGTAACGCAGCCGTAAAAGAATATTGCTTTACGAGAGATTTGTACAACAACGTAGTAACATTACATACTCACAAAAAAGAAATCCAGCATACATGTCTCAAGAACACAATGAAATGGGAAACAAAACGTTTTTATTTCCTAGGACGAGACTGAATTTTTTGTTTTTCGTCGGTAATAAGTGCTAAGAATACCGCCAGTCTACAACACGACTCTTCAGGTCACACCACATATCAATATCCGGAGAAGATCTAAAGTATGGTACATTCTATTTTGTTTGTGTGCCAAGTTTGCTCGAAAAAGCTCAATAAATGAAAGTCAAGAGGACAATCTAAAAGATTCTGTTCTTGGTATAATTATTGGTGCGATGGTTTTCTAGTGGAGAAACGAGTGGGGAAACATTGTGAAATGAAAGTGTAAAGGACTTGACTTAAAATAAACATCGAGCAACGAAAGGTGAGAACCTGACCGAAATAAGCTGACATCGATTTTAGAGGTCAGAGACTCCAAAAACATTGTGAAACAAATTTTGGCGAACTTGTTGCTTTTTTTTTTCCTTGAGGAAAGTTTAGTACTCCGTAATACGGCCGTGCAGGAGTAACTAGCCCCTTTCA
The DNA here is from genome assembly GCA_028565895.1 of Goniobranchus geometricus. Classification (NCBI taxonomy): domain Eukaryota; kingdom Metazoa; phylum Mollusca; class Gastropoda; order Nudibranchia; family Chromodorididae; genus Goniobranchus; species Goniobranchus geometricus. The sequence goes on from JAOWAY010118191.1 coordinate 3,234, forward strand.
ACCTAACTCGAGAACCGAGCCGCGGTTATATCAGGACCCATCCTGCTTCTTATCAACACGTTGAAAGATGCGGCTTGATGACGACCAGATCATCAGATGACGCGAAGTTTGTTGTCCCACAAGATATTTTAGCTGAATTTCGTAGATTTTGAGCCAATGATTCTGAATCCGATAACCATCTCTCTAGCAGAAAATACCGTTAGAATCGAGAATTTCCGTATTTTAAGAGGGTGAGGTTACAAAAAGTGAAATTTAAAAAAGTACATTTTAAACAAAATTGGATTCTAGTTTGGAAGAAAAACATCTTGACATAAAGAAAAAAGTATGCAAAGTTTTTGGTCTCGTTTCATTAACTTTTTCATGAATTATCAACACTTTTCTGATGATAAATTCTAAAACCCCAGTACTTTTAACAAAAACTTTTAGAATTGAACGGCAATGTAAGCTAAACCATAACGGTTTCAGTTCAAAACTCTTTTAATTTCCTTAAATTGGTTGTACTTAACATTTCTGTAGTGGCGTTTCTACTTTGGGGACAGTTTTCTTGAAAATTCAAGAAATGATTAATTTTTTTCATCTTAACATGATTAGGGATGTATTGCAACCGAGCGCATGTAAACTGATGTGTAAGAGTAAGAGTTGATATTCATGTTTTGGGGTTTTTTTTGTGTTGTGTTTATTGCTATTGTTGTTATTTGTTGTTTTTTATTTATTTATTTTTTCTCTTAGCCAGGCATCCAAGCGATGCCGTAAACCTAAAGATCAAATATTAACAAGCTTTTTGATTGATTGATTGAAATTTAAACCCAGTAGGCTACATCCCATAGGGATGATCTCAGGGCTGTGTTCAGATTAGTTGTTTTCTTTTCATTTGATTTTCATTCCCCTCTCCAATGATTGAAACAAATTAAAATAGCTTTAATACAAAGAGTAAAAAGTGATGTTTCTCACACTTTGTTATAAAAATGTCTAGTTTTTAAAAAACCCAATGGAGACATCCGCCGGAGATTAAAAGATGATGCTCAAAGGCCATAGATCATTTGAAACAAATGCGAAACCTTTGCAAGGAACATTGAAAAGCACTAAAAATCAAATTACTTAGATCATGCATCTTCCCATACACTGTCAATTTACGCAGGGCATGGCACATTAAGACAAGTACAGAAGCATTAAGACTGACTACAAGTTGAAAGGATACCAAAAAATCTTGAGAAAATCAAAGGTATAAAAAGAGCCAATGAATTGATCCTGCAGGAATTCAATACTGAAATCAACTGGCTTATAACAAGAATTAAAAGAAGAAAGTGTCCCACCTTCTTTGGTCTCTTGAAAAGGCACAAGTGTCTTGAAAGAGCAATATTTGAAGGAAGAAGGCCAAACTCAAGAGAAAGGGGTAGACCAAGAAGAAGATGGAGTGACGATATCAAAGAACATTTGCACACTGACATAGCTGAAGCAGGAAGGATGGCACAGGATAGACATAAATACAAGATGGCTGTCATGAAGGCTACATTCCAGAAAGGACTTGCCACATATGAAGAAGTAGAATATTGATTTGATTTATTTTAGTTGTCCTGAGTTCCTGGAGAGTAAAGAAAGCATTGCGCAGTTCAGAATTACTCAAATGGAAAGCAAGATTGTAGCCACTCTTTAAACGTTTTCTGTTTGGCTTTGTTTTGTTTTCTGAAGCCATTGTGAGGATACTGTAGAGAATCCTCTCCCAAATCAGTCTTTGCTTTCTTATTTTTCATTGAATTATCTTGTGATTTGATATGCGATTTCATTTCTTTGGAGTTTTTCCTGAAGATTTTCTATATATCCTTTGCCACACTTTTTGTGGCAAGGTATTTCCAGCTATAGATGATACATAATGTTTTTAGGAAGACAGTTTTGAAATTTTGATGGCAGTTGTAGCCTTTGAGGGTCAGAAGTAAAAGATTTTCCAAAGTAGGCTGCTGAAAACATTTTCATGACATTTTTCTGGGCTGTATTCGTGTCTTTACTCTCCTCAGAGAACCAGGAAGCCCTGGAAAATCTTTTGGAGTTGACAAAGTTCAGGGATGCACAGGTCATTAATCTTCAAGAGATTCTTAGAAAAAAAACTGTTTCAGCTGAATCAAGAATGTCTCTGCTGAATCTGAATTGACATAAGTTTGGCATACCACCCAGTAAGCTTTTTTAAGCTTGAACCTGATATTTTAATTTTATGGCATTTTGATAACTGATACCAACATGATTGGGAAGTCATTACAGACAAGCCAATGAAGCTAAAGATTTGAGTGGATGAAGCTATTGACAGATCAATAGCCGAAAATGTTTGCCATACCAAATAAATAAATGCCTGGAAATCAGAATTCAGGTGAATTTAGGTGTTATCATTGATTGACTTTTCCATTGAAAGTTCATGATGATCAAGTTTTGAGTCACTCCATAAAGGACAGTGGCCATTCATGACATCTTCTCAGCACCTGGCCTTCAATATCATCTTAATGCCAATGACACACAAATTAATGTATCATGATCTCATTAAGGGTCCAAATAATCAGTCAATGACACTGTGGAAAATCATGCCAATGACACACAAATTAATGTATCAAAATTTCATTAAGTGTCCAAAGAATCAGTCAATGACACTGCTGAAAAACTATAATTTCTTGACAGAGGTATGTATCAACATAAATGGAATCAAAATGAAAAAGAATGCAAATCAATTCGTTAAAATCAATTTTAAATAGATATGCCTCATCTACAAATATCAGCAGGTTGAAACTCTTGATTATCTAACAAACCTTCTCAATGCCTACACATTTCCAAAAAACTGTAGTCATCCTGTTCCATCCAAATTGTAAAGCAGAAGGCATCTGGTATGGGAAGAAAATTCCCCACAAATATGGAAGCCCTTTTCTTCAAAAACCAGAAATGTAACAAATTTTGTTTCCTGTATTGCTTTCTGAAAACAAACCATTTGGATTATCTCTTTAGGTAATTGGAATATGTTACTCCATTTGTCAAAATTCCGATCTGCCAAAGCACCTTTCAAAGATGACCTCATGACCCCTGTGCATGTCTCTCCACAAATCGTATTATTATGGTTATCAGTGAGGGAATTTTGCACAGAAAATCTAATGTTTCCACTTTAAAAGATTGACTGAAGTGAAAAATTGAGTAAAAATCAAATTAAGTATTGCATTTTATTTTTTAAAATGAATACAAACATTGTTCCCTGTGGGAATTTTCTGAAACCTGATCAAGTGAAAATAAACTTATCCAGTATTAACTGAAGTGAAGACAAGCTCCAGGTATAGGCAATATACCATCAGAACTCCAACTTATGACCATACCATCAATGCATTGAATATCCGCCGTGAGACAGTTGTGAAAGATAAGAGGTGGCCAAAGGAATGGATACAATCTGTAGTAATCTTACTTCCATAGACAGCTAATCTCTGATATTGTTAAAATAAGAGAGCCATCAATTATCTTAAATCATTTAAGATCTCAAGCAGAAGAATTACTTACTGATGATCAAGGCAGATTCATGACATGACTGATTAAAGCATGTCTTTAATGGATACAAGAAAGACAAATGGCTGATTTCAACAATCAAGGTGCAGTATGATGCTACAGTTGGTGCAGTACTTATTAACAACAATCTAGGAGAAGCCTTTCAGCTGTTAGTTGGAGCAAGACAAGGCTGTCTGCTCTCTTTAGTTCTCTTCAATCTTTTTCTGCAGAAAATGATGAATACTCTGCAGAACCAACATGCATCTAAATCATTAGGAGGTAGAAAAGTTTGTAATCTTCAATATGCAGATGATATAGACTTGACAGAGGTAAACAACCGAAAACTACAGGAAATAAGTGATGAGATGAACAAAAGTCAAAATGCTTCTGAAATGGAAATAAGCAGAGAGAAATCCAAAATCAGGTCAAATCAACAACAGGACATCAGGCCAATATGATAAACATGAATGAGCAACATCGAGAAACCACCAAATTAACATTTCTGAGGGTTTTTTCCCACAGAAAGACATTGGAATTTCCGTTTATCCTTGGCAATATTTCACCCCAATGCAGTTTGGAGAAAACGATGGTAAAACAATTCACGGCTAAAGCAAACAAATTAGTTCCATGGTCATGTTTAAGGATCTCAAGTGAAATGTGAACAACATGTCTGCCAGTAGCTTCTTTGTCACGAGGATGCTATAAAAACATCAGTACAAGCAATATTTGTAATTTTTACAATCAAAGCCAGACACAAAGGTTTTCAATGACCTTCAGCATAGAATGCAAGTTGACAACAAGGGATGGAATTGAGACACATTTCAGGTTTCCTTTGATCCCTCAGATATAGAATAAACGCTAAAAAGGATGTTAGCAAAGAGATAAGAGAAAAAAATCCAAGGGGTACTTAATGATGGTGCTGGCATGGAAAAATTGAACATCAACAGATGTAACTGGTCTATGGCGATGCCTGCCCAGAAGGCTAACATCAGCACATAAAACTACTGATTTATGATAGGACTGGTAGATGAAAAGTCCTACACCAGTCAATACCAACGAGGAATGATTTTTTTAAAGTCTGATGACCCCAAAATATTCAGATAAGAAGAGCATACATCTATAAAGAGGATTGCACATGAAATAGATATACAGAAGCTAAAGTAGTACATGAGACAATGTTAACGCCTTTGAGACAGCCGGAATATACAGCCACATTTTCATGACATTGGTCTGGGCTGTTATGGTGTCTTTACTCTCGTCAGAAAACCAAGAGGCCCTGGAAAATCTTTTGGTGTTTACAGATAATCCAGGGATGCAGTCTGAATCAAGAATGTCTCTACTGAATCTGAATTGACATAAGTTTAGGTATACCATCCAATAAGATTTTTTAAGCTTGAAGCTGAAATTTGAATTTTAAGGCATTTTGATCCCAAAATGATTGGGAAGTCATCACAGACTAGCCAATGAAACCAAAAAATTTGAGTGGATGACGCTATTGACAGATCAATAACAGAAAATGTTTGCTATACCAAATAAATAAATGCCTGAAAAAATCAGAAGTCAAGAGAATTCAAGTGTTATCATTGACTCTTCAATTGAAAGTTCATGATGATCAAGTATTGAGTCACCCTATGAAGGAGAGTGGCCAATCATGACATTTTATCAGCATCTGGCCTTCAATATGATCTTCATGCCAATGACACTCAAATTAATGTATCAAGATCTCATTCAGGGTCCAAAGAATCAGTCAATGACACCGCTGAAAAACTATACTCTCTTGACAGAGATATGGATGAACATAAATGAAAGCACAATGAGGAAAAGAAAGAGTTAATAATTTTCAAGAAGAAGAATGCAAATCAATTCATTAAAATCAGTTTTAAATAGATATGCCTCATCTACAAATATCTGCAGGTTGAAACTCTTGATTATCTGACATACCTTCTGAATGCCCACGCATTAAAAAAAACTGTAGTCATCCTCTTCCATCCAAATTGTAAGGCAGAAGGCATGTGGTATGGGAAGAAAATTCTCCACAAATATGGAGGCCCCTTTCTTCAAAAACCAGAAATGTAACAACTTTTGGCTCCTTTATGGCTTTCTGAAAACAAACTTTTGGAGTATGCTTTTACATCATTGGAATATATAATATTTACATACACATATGTTACTTCATTTGTCAAAATTCTGATCTGTCACAGCACCTTTCAAGGATGACCTCATGACCTCTGTGCAAGTCTCTTTTCACCATTATTATTATTATGGTTATCAGTGAGGGAATTTTGCTCTGAAAATCTAATGTTTCCACTTTAAAAGATTGACTGAAGTGAAAAATCAATGTAAGTAGTGGATTTTATTTTTTTTTGTAAACATTGTTCCCAGTGGGAACATCTGAAACTTGATAGATTGAAAATTAACATATCCAGTATCAACTGAAGCCAGGAAAAGCTCCAGGTATAGGCAATATACCATCAGAACTCCTTAAAATGACTTATGAGCATACCATCAATGCATTGAATATCCTCTGTGAGCCAGTTGTGAAAGATAAGAGGTGGCCAAAGGAATGGACACAATCTGTGGTAATATTACTTCCAAAGACGGCTAATCTCTGATATTGTCAAAATAAGAGAGCCATCAGTTTACTCAGCCATCCGAGCAAAGCCATGCTTAGTATTATCTTAAATCTTTTAAATTCTCAAGCAGAAGAATTACTCATTGAAGAACAGGCCAGATTCAGAGCAGCATGAAACATATTTTTAATTGTGGAATAATCATTAAGCATCAAAAACACCTGTTTCAAATTTTCATTGATTTCAGAAAAGCGTCCCACCGTCTGACATGACTGATTATAGCATGTCTTTAATGGATACAATAAAAACAAATGGCTGATTTCAACAATCAAGACGCTATATGACGATACAGTTGGTGCATTACTTATGAACAACTATGTAGGAGAGGCCTTTCAGCTGTTAGTTGGAGCAAGACAAGGCTGTCTACTCTCTCTCTCTCTTCAATCTTTTCCGGCATAAAATGAAGAATACCCTGCTGTACCATCCCACAACTTTATGAGTAGGAGGCAGAAAAGTTTGTAATCTTCAATATGCAGATGATATAGACTTGATCGAGGTAAAAAAAAGAAAAAATTACAGGAAATAAGTGATGAGATGAACAAAAGTCAAAATGCCTTTGAAATGGAAATAGGCAGAGAGAAATCCAAAATCAGGTCAAATCAACAACAGGGCATCATGCCAATATGATAAACATCAATGATCAACACCTGGAATCCACCAAATTCACATTTCTGAGGGTGTCAATGACAACAGATGGTACATCATAACAGAAATTAAAATATGCATCAACAAAGTGACAGCTGCAATGTCTTGATTACAAAACATCTGGAACAACAAAATTAGCCTTGGCGCCTAAATCAAACTATAGAAATCTCACATAGCATCCATTCCCCTTTACAGATGTGAGTCATGAACATTGGTGGCAGACACTGAAATAAAGATGAAGATATTGGAAACAAAATGCTTTTGAAAAAATACGTGCTTCCATAGCCGTTTGGTATGGCTACCTAAATTTTTGTTTAGGTAGCCGTACGGCCTCACATAACTGCCCAGCGGATCCATATTAACTCTGGAGTCATGAGTTAGCATTTGTCTTATTACCATCCATAAATTCGATGAAATTTTGCCCAAAGAAAACAGTGAAAGGAATTTATCCAGAATTTGTACCAATGTTAACAGCTGAATTTGTACCCAAGTGAACTGATGAATGACTTTACCCTGGCAGGGCTCAAACGGCTGCCTGGAGAGTGCTGATCATTCTCTGATTTTATTTGTAAAACCATTTAAAACCACACTTTGTACAGGCGAAGTCACTAAAAGCACTGTATACAATATGTAAGTCCCAAATCCAATGACCAAGTCATTATTGTAGAAGAAGAACTGGTATTGTGACAGCTCCAAGTGACTAGTGAATTGTGACCAATACATCATCAACATCATCAAGCACCAGGTCTGAGGCAGACATTGGCGACCATGACACGCCATTCACTTCTCTGGTCAGACAATCTCAGGACGTTCATGCTATTAGTTTTTCTGCTTTTTGTTTGTCATCCAGTGATTTAAGCTCTCCAAATATGTCACTCTCTGCCTGCCCCTGCTTCTTG
>JAOWAY010118301.1:0-10911 GCA_028565895.1 Goniobranchus geometricus
TCTCTCTCTCTCTCTCTCTCTCTCTCTCTCTCTCTCTCTCTCTCTCTCTCTCTCTCTCTCTCTCTCTCTCAATATTGACAACTGATTTATTGAAACAGTATCTCCATTATGGATCACCTCAAGTCCAAAAGGAGAGGTAACCTCCCAGTCAGTCAAGTGAACCATTGTGGAGGAAAAACTTAACGCGGCCAAAGATTACCCAATAAGAATTCTATGTTCAGGTCAGATCAACAACAGCTAATGCCTTGAAGGAAAATAATAAGTTCCTTGATCCATCTAACTCTGACTTAAGGAGGAACAGAAAGGCCAATATGAAGGCCTTCACAATTCTTTAGCAATCTGGTTTACATATGCTCATTACAAACAACTGGTTGTTTCAGAATCAGAAAAGTTTTCAATACTCAAGGCAAAGGCAAAAGAGCTTGGAGAGAACTTGACATTGGTAACAATTTTAGGTACAGCAGCAGATGGTTAAACTGCTACTTCTGCAAACTATTCTCTGCAAAGTGCAAACTCATTAAGCTGACAAACTGTGTAATCCAACAATTTTCATGGTGATGGACAATGTCGGTTCAACAGCATCAGACTTTATATATACTGACTGACTCAGTTGACTAGTTATTACTGTCAGTGCACATGTTTGGTAAACACTGCCTTGTTTTTGTTTCTCTTTGTCTTAGGGCAGTTGACTTGAAAGTATTTTAAAAGTTGCCCAAGCTCTCCTGCATTTGAAAGAAGGTGTCATGTTTTCCATACAATCCTTTGGCGTCTGGAAAAAATTTAGCTTAAGCGGCAAGCAATTTTTGATGTTGGCTTAGATATAAGCGGATTTGGATTATTATGGTATTAGTACATCCATGATGTGACTTTCATTCCAGCTCTCTGCTCCTCTTATGGTGTTCATGTTAGGCTTTTAAGATGTGATGATTGTCCCACAAGTTTTAAATGTGTAATCATTCATTAGTTATGAATCTTATGGCATTTTTCTTCCAGCTGAAATGCAAGGCAAAATAATCTCTCAAAGGAAAAGAAGAAATGCATGATATGGTCAAATGATTTATTAGATCTGTTCAAGAGAGTTGTCATTTTCTGGCTAAACATTGATGGTTGATTCATTAGACAAGATTTCTCATACACTGGTTTTAATTTCAGAGATAGTGAGGAGCATCTTTACCAAGAGTTAGAGCGTGTCATGAGGGAAAGGGACTCTCTTGCCACGCAGGTCCGTGAGGATTCAACAAAATGGAGCAAAAGATTAACAGAAACTCGCACACAGTGTAAGTGATGAACTAGGAAGATATTGTTACTTTACATTATTCTAGTTTTAAATACATGATTCATTTTTTTATCTTGAATCTGTGTCATTTCTAAGCTAGTCGTGTGACTGTGATGTTTCAAATGGTAATGAACAAAACAAACAGAATGACAATTTTTCTGGGTTTTTTTTCTTTGATAAGGTTAACCAGCTAGGGTGAAATCTGTCCGTAATAGTCACTCAAGGTCTCAAAGAAAAGTGGCCTTCAGGGCAGATGGTACTGTCAAGAGCGATAGAACTACATTGTTCTTTAATATCAATTTTTTAAAAAAATTATTGTTTGCGTAAGTCCTGATGATCGATAAGATGAAATTGAAAGAAAAACGTTCTCTTCTGAGTTCACAACAATTAATGGTGTGCAGTCATGGGAGACTCTACTGAAACAGCACATATAAATTGCTCAGCATAGTCTCTTGTCCCTCTTCGTTTTTCTACGCTTTGATTTTTTCCCTTTGACTGGATGACTTGCCACACAATAACCCGGCCCTTTCTGTGCACAAATTGCATCCTGGAAGAGGCAGAAAAACTTTTAATATTTTCATTGTTACTGGTATTTCAAATTGTCGATTGAGCAGGAAATCTTTGTACCAAACTCCATAAAAATGAGCAGGTTAATGGCTATTTTGTCATGAAACTGACTGATCCTATCCACCTTGGGCAGGTTCAAGTTATGAACAGGTTTCATTTTTACCAAAAACACAAGGAAGGTGCCACAAAATATTGGCCGTTGATATCAGTGCTGCCATGAGCAGATGCCTATTAGGGCAGTTTTTACAGTACCTTTCATTTTATATAAAATATAAGACATTAATCAGAATCTTCTAAAGAAAGTAAATATCAACAGAAGCTCAGCTGACCTTGAATTCTGATTTTTAAGATTCATTTTCTTGAAAGAAGTGAAAATTTACACTTAATAATTCTTTTTTTTTAATTTACATATTTGTCCAGACTATACAGAGATATCAACATTAAAGAAAACTGTTGAAGATTTAGAATTCGACATTCAACAGAAAACTAAGGTGGGTTATGATATCCTGTTGTTCAATTCAAATCACATTTTACACTTTCATTACCTTTTATTCTCTTTTATTTATTCTGTCATCTGCAAGCTTTCGAATTGGTATACATCTAATTTTTTAAAATTTGCACTCTTTTTTCTCTATTAGTCTTCTATCCCATTCCATAGCCTCGCCCACATTGTCTTTAAATTTAAAAATTATCTTAAATAATCCTTTGTCCAGTCCTCATGTTTTGCATATCACCTTACATTATATTTTGCATGAAAATTTTGTTGCGCAAGTGATGTGGATGTGCAGAGCTGCTAAACTTTCAGGGCCATAAAGTTGATTAGTCAAAGCATGAATACATGGAAGAGAATTGTTGAGGCAATGCTGAGAAGAAAGTGAGATATGTACACAGCAGTATGGCTTCATGCCTGGAAAAAGTACAAAAAATGCTTTGTTATTTGTTTGCTCTGAGAGTGTTAATTGAGAGATAGAGAAATGGCCAAAAGTCACATTTTGTGTTCATTGTTCTTGAGAAAGCCTTTAACAGAGCTCCAAGGGAAGATTTATGGTACAGTAGGAGGAGGTTGGGAGTGGCAGAGAGATAAATAAGAGAAGTGTATGATATGTTTGAAGGCAGTTCAACAGCAGTTAGATGCATTGCAGGATGGACAGACGGAATCGAGGTGAATGTCGAGTCACACCAAGGATCTGCTCTTGCACCCTTCTTGTTTGTAATGGTGATTAACAGGTTAAAGTAAGAGATCAATCAAGTAGCCCTGTTGGTTGCCTAATGACATTATACTCCAAAAAACAGATAGAGGTGAACTTGGAAAGAGTGAATCGAGTTGACGAGAGAGGAATGAAGATCAGTAGAAGTAAAACAAAGTACATGGTTATTAACCTAAAAGAGAATGAAGGAACAATTCTGTTATAAGGCAAGGAGGCAAAGAGATTAGATGAGCTTATGTACTCAGGATCAACTTTATGGAAAAACTGAGACGGTAAAATCAAAGTGGGGAAAGGGGTGCAGGCAGGATGGTGTAAATTGTATACAATTGAAAGAGCAAGGTCATAGGGCAGGTGTCCATCCAGCAGTGATGTAGGGCCTGAGACCATAGCACTGGCAGGAATCAGAGTTGGAAATGGCCGACATGAAGATGCTTCATTTTTAAATTGGTGTAAAGGGATGGGGCAAGATCAGGTCTACCTCTTCATTATTGTCATTCTTCTTCACTTTATCTGTCAAACTTTCCTGAAGAAGGACTGCAATGTTTTAAATAACAATTGTCATTATCTTTCATTGTTATAGAAATGTTCTCAGTTGGCTGAGGACTTAGAAACTTTGAAAGAAACAGACAGAGAAAAAGATGACACCATTGCACAGTTACAGGCAGAGCTAGCAAGGCATGCAAGAGGAACTGAAAGCTGTGAGTATCCTACTCTTATACATTGTGTACTTTGATTCATTGAGTACTATCAAAGTTTGTTGACTCATCATCATTAGAAAGTCTGCCATCAGTGCCTCTTTTTGCAACAGATATTAAAGCAAGACAGACTGATCGTAGATATAATGTCCACTTAAAATGTTATGGATTTGTGGATACTGGTATGGCCAGAGAAAAATGTGAAGCTTGAACAACATCTAGAAAGTTAAAAACATCCAAAGAAATCAAAATCAAATACAATATTGAAATGGCCTGTTGCCATTTTTTAAAAGTTAAACAGGGACTTTGATGAAAACAAGATTTAAATAGATAAATGCAGTATTGTGTAGAAACTGTGGAATACAATGGACAAGATAAAAACAAATAAAAGTGGCCATAGAGCAAGACACAGTAAAAAATCTAATAGCAACAATCTTTAAGAAGATAAGAGAAAATAGGGATGATCATCAGTGTCCTACCTTTCCGACTTAAGAGACATTATCAATGACTTGCTGGTTTGCATGAGATGATTGGAATGACAAGGATGGTGACAAATGGCAAATAATGAGCAGTGTTGCTGTGGCCATCAGACATGATGTGATAAGTGACCTTAAAGTCACATAAGTAAAGAGTTTGCCAGCATCTGTGTGATGGATCATTGTCATTAATTTTTTATCACTGTGATGATTTGTCTGCCCTGGCCAGACTATTATTTTCTTTTCTCTCGTAATTTTTTAAATAATTAATGTTTAATTAATTTCTTTATGACATCAGATTTGGCAGATCAGAGACTAAAAGATGAGGAGTTCTACACAGATAAGATGTCTGATTTAGAACGGCAGCTCAATGATTCAAAAAGAGAACATGCAAAGACTGGTAATTGTGTTTAGGTTCTCAAACATGTTCATTCAGCTTTTCTTTCGCCATTGACTGGCTAAATGTCAGTGAAAAGGCAAAAGGACTGGTGGTATTGTATGTAATGTTATTGTTGTTTTTGCTCTATAATTCACAAATTGCCTTCATATTTTTAGTTTTTCAATATATTTGGAAATTAAAGAAGAGGAAAAGATACAGAAGTGTTTTTAACTCTGTACCCCTGAAGGCTAATAAACTACAGTTATTTCTTTTTTTTCTCCAAGTATTTTACTTCAATCTGGTTTAATGCACCATGAATTCCATTTATACATTTTATCAAATGCATGTATTGTACTTGTATTAAATGCTGTCAGCATTTTTAGTCCTCAAATTTCATGCTCTTCTATATGAGAAATTTATAAATAAAATGTATTATAACTGATATTGAATTATCCTCATAAGATACTTTTGTACTTTGGACTCTGAAGTTTTCGTCTTTTTTTCTTTTTCTTTCTTTTTTATTTCCAACCCTGAACTAGTTGTTAGCCTCAGACAGATGGAGCGTAGTCACTCCAGAGAAATGGAAAGAAGTAAAGACCTATTGCTCACAACAGAACAACATTTGAATTCCCAATTGCTTCAATTAAAAAATCAACTAATGAGTTTGGAGAAGGAAAGAAATACACTGGTGGTAAGCTTTAAAATAATTATATCTCTTAACTTCTACACATTAATGTAAATAAGTTAATAACTCAAACAGCCTTATCCTTGCACTTACAAACTTACTTTGGAACTGGAACACAATTGATTTTACCGTTTGTCGTCATTGTATTTCAAATGTTGCAATATTGCTATTCAAATGTTTACTTTTTCATGCAGTTTGATAGACTTGTGAAACCAACATGTTGAATTGTACTTAATATAGATTAAAGCATCCAAATATGACGCTCTCTTCTTTCACCATTTTTCCAATAATCATATACCGATAATATGGCAACATTTGAGTTCATTTGGAACAAAAATAACCCGTCGACATGTAGTGAATTAAAACTCGTCTCATGTCAGTAATGTTCGTGGCGGCTATCTTGAATGCAATTGCGCCTCACTGTGACCATTTTTTGAAGAGGAGACCATCGGATATCGAAAGAAGAGATAGTGATTTTAAAAATGTATAGGTTAAATTGTACCGTAGGGGGTCACCTTTTCGAAATATGGCCCATGGAGTATAAGAAATGTATTATGAACACGATCTGGATGGAACAAAATAAACTCAAGTTAAGTGAAGACAAAACAGAAATTATGGTTGTTGGGAGTAAAAATAGCCCGAGAGTATTGGTCATTGACTCTAAAGTAGATCATGGAGGTAAGACAGTTGAATATGTTGACAATGTTAAAAACGCAGGAACTATTATTGATATTATTGACAGTATGAACAATCAGTTTTACCACCTTTGAAAAATTGTAATAATAAATTTTAAAAGAAATTCTGCTATTAGACATCTCATTACTGAAGATGTTACAAAAATCCTTATAATGGCTCTTATGTTTTCAAACTAGATTATTGTAACTCATTGCTTTTTGACCTTCCAAGAACTAAAGTCAAAAGCCTGCAGATGATTCAAAATCATGCAGCACATATGGTCTTCAAAAGGCCAAAAAGAGAAAGTGCATTGCCACTTGTAGACAAGCTGCATTAGCTTAACATCGATAATGGAATAAAATGAAAAGCAACAATTCTCGTTTACCAGTGTTTAAATTAATGGGTCTCCACCTATCTACTTATCTGAATTACTGCATGATTATACAAAACCCTGATCCTTGAGATCCAGGTCAGATCCTACTCATTTGGTAATTCTTAGAGTCAAGCAAGAGCTTTTTCTTCTTTTGGTCCCGATGTTTGGAACTTGCTGCCCCCAAAACTTAGAAAATCAAGTTCTATGTCAATTTTTAAGACAGACCTGAAGACCTTCTACTGTGTTGAGCAATTAAGATCCATATGCTAGTTTCCTAGTTTTCAACTTTACTTTTGATAATGTGATGCACATTTTGCAAAATACTGAAAAGTGTGTTTATCTTTGTAAAATGATACTGATATTGTGTTCATTATAATATTAGATCCATATTAATATATATCAATTATATTTTGAGTAACACAGGACTTTTGGCATGAGGTATCAACCAAACCACACTCCAGAGATTCCAATTTTTGTATGAGGCTTACTTTTTGTATAAGCCCGAACATGGGCATCAATAAAAGGCCATTTCAATCTACAAAAGAAGCTCATTTTTATAATTTTATTATTACTGTACATAAGCAAAGCCCAAACAATGACATGGCTTCTTCCTCCTAGCAAGGCATCTAAATGAATAAGAAGATTGAGATGAGACCGATACTGCCAGACAGTCTTATCTTCAAGATAAATCTAGAATCTGGATCTAGATTTAAGCGTTGACGTATCCAAACCATAGAAATTGATTGAAAATCTAGATGGTTGCTTGGTATTCAAACCATGGATCTTAGATAATGATCACTCTCTAGAACTAGATTCTAGAATGTCGACAGAGATCTAGATTATTGATCAGTTGACAGTGAGGTGTGCAGTTTAATGTTCATTATGACTACCTTTTCATCATAGGATTACAGTTACAAAGTAGCTTAACCCCTTCGTGACCCTTATGACGAGCAGCGCTCGTCATTTTTTCTTATGCGGCGCGAGTGCCAAGATGCCGTTGTGACGAACGCTGCTCGTCATGGCTATCGAAGTCGCCAGGACCCATATGACGAGCAGTGCTCGTCATATATAAACGTTGCGATATTTAACAAAGCACAATCGGCACGAAGAAACGGACTACATATTCGAATTCAGCGGTATCGAATACATAATAGTAGCTCTCTTTTGTGTATGAGAATGAATTTGAAGCCTCTTTTATAAGAGAACAAAGAAAGAAGATTATTTCCTTTCGTTTTCAATTCTTGAACCACGTTGAGCGAAGATGGAGCCATCGACATCGTACGGAAAGCGACAAAGAAAGCCAGTTTTTAGGCATGATGAAGTCCTACGTTTATTGCTAGATGATGCTAGCGACGATGAATCATTTTACGAAGATTCAGGGAGTGAGTATGAGCTCCCAAAAGACAGATCTAGAGACGATGATTCAGATTTAGATCTTGAAGATCTGGATCGAGACGAAACGGGAGGTGATGAAAATAACAGTGAAGCTAGATCTAGACCCAGTTCAACAAAAGGAGTGAAAAGATCGATGAATGCTGATGTAGATCTAGAAATGGAGCAGCAAGTTAGGCCTTCCAAGCAACAGAAAACGTCAAAGCAAAGTAAAGGGAAAGGCACAGCGAAAGGGAAAGGAAAAGCCTCTGCAGCCGGTGCACCGAGCCCTCAAGATGAACCAGAAAATTTACCTCGTCATTTGTTTGATGCTGACAATGACAATCTTCAAACGCATCATGACACGGATCAAAACCAACAGTGGCAAACTCCCAATGAAAACTTCATACCAACAATTCCTGATTTTATCGGTGAGACTGGCATCAACTTTGATGACACCGATTTTACGCCAATTGATTACGTGTCCCAATTTTTAGACCATGACTTCTGGACCTTACTCGTCACCGAAACTAACAGAAGAGCAGAACAATTTTTACAGGCTAACCCGAATCCCAAAAAGAGATCACTGGCTGCAGCCTGGACTCCGACGGACATTCCAGAATTGAAGAGATTTGTTGGCATTTTGCTATTGATGGGTTTGGTGAGAAAGCCACGCGTTCGTTCTTACTGGGCCCGTGATCCACTTCTGGCAACACCGATCTTTGAATCGGCAATGAAGAGAGACCGCTTTGAGTCGTTGATGAAATTTTTCCACCTGAACGACAATGCCTTCGAACCACCTCACAATAGTCCTCAGCGTGACAGGCTCTACAAAATCAGACCTCTGCTTGAACATTTTTCCCAAAGATTTGCTTCTGCTTTCACGCCGGGAAAAAATATTTGTATCGACGAGTCACTCCTCCTCTACAAAGGCAGAATTGTTTTCAAACAGTATATTCCCCTAAAAAGAGCACGCTACGGAATCAAACTTTTCTGTTTGTCGGATAATACAGGATACCTCCACACTTTCCGAGTTTACAGCGGAAAAGAAGATCCTATCTTCAACCTCAACGATCTTGTTCCGGCCGAGTGTAGGGATATGTCTATCACAGCGAAGACAACAATTGCGCTCTTGATGCCTTTTTTCGACAAAGGGTATCATCTCTACATTGACAACTGGTACAGTTCGGTAGCCCTATACAATTACCTCCATGACAGAAAGACACTATGTACAGGCACCGCACGCTCCGACCGAGTGCCGAAAGAACTGAAGGGTTTGCAAACGCCAAAGGGAACTACGTCTTCGTTGCGCTGTGGAAATCTGCTGGCACAGAAATTCGAGGATCGCAAAACCGTCTACATGTTGACAACCGCACATCGGGTTCGATTCATTACAAAAACGCGTCACAACAGAGCAGACCGTATTGTACCAGAGTGCGTCGACGATTACAATCGAAACATGGGTGGCGTTGATCGTCTTGACCAGCTTTTAGAACCGTATGACGCTACCCGCAAAACTGTCAGATGGTACGTGAAACTCGCCATACACTTTATTCAAATTGCCATTCTGAATGGCTGGTGCATGTACAGGCACAGGGGCAACAAGCCTGATTTCCTTCATTTTTCGCGATACGTCATCGGCAAGCTCATTTTTCCTGACAACCAAATGCCAACGACTCAAAGCGAGGATGTCAGCCGACTTACTGAGCGGCACTTCCTCCATCCAATCCCAACCACCGGAAAAGCCCGTCCGACAAAACGCTGCCGTGTATGCTACAAAAAAGACAACAGCAAAAGGAAGGAAAGCCGTTACTACTGCCCTCGCTGCCCATCACAACCCGGATTATGCCTTGGCGACTGCTTCGAAGTCTACCATACAAAGGAGGTTTACTGGATGTAAACTCAACAAAACCTTCACTAAGCCCATCCTTGATACAAGAGTGGTGAGTTTCATACAAAATTTTCTCATTTGACACCTAAACAAAGCATTCCTAATTCAATTACTAACATTTTTCTCCAAACGTTTATGCTATTTTTAGTCTTTGTTGACCTTGTTTCATTCATGTGACCTTGACCTCAAATAATTTATGCACACTTTGATGCACAATTCATTTCTGAACTTGAAAATATATACTTATGTATAGTTTCCCCTCCATCCAAACCCACCATAGAACATTTTCTGAGGCACCCTAATTTTTTTAAAATTCTCCTGCGTCCCTGGGAATCCAAAATAGGGGGAAAATAGCGCGCGGTGGCAAGCGACATAACCCTCCGTCACGAAGGGGTTAAAAAAAAAAAAATTCAGATGACTTTACTTGATTTGAAAAGACTTAAGATGGCATCTAATATTATTATATAATTGCAAAGGTGGTCATCAAAATATTTTAACCCAACTGAAAAGTCAAGCGACAAATCAAATTTATATAAACATATCATCACTCCTCCCTATAATATACCATGGTTGTTGTTTTGGGGGGAGGGGCTTTTGCTTTTTTCTTTTTCTTCAGTACATGTGGGATTTTGGGGTTTGCTTGTTTGTTTTTTTCAAATATGACTGAGATGATGATTTCTGATCAATAAAATATTTTAAAAGGCCTCAAGGTATTTTTAGGCAAATAACATGGTAATAAAAAATCATGACCACACAAAAGGGATGTCACTCTGAAAAACCTTAGGCCCTCTCTCTACTGGATAACAAGCAATAATATGTAACACAGGTGCAACAGTTCATGGAACATATGTACACATTTTTATACGAAAAAAATGTGATGCTATAAATGTCATGACACAGCCACCTATCAACAGAACATCATTTAAGGATATTTGTATCATACCACTGCACACAAACATCTTGTTCTAGCTGACCAGATCAAAACAGGGTGATGCAAAGAGAAACTCATAGCATTTCTGCCATTAATTTGATCTGCTTGGCATAAAAACTGACTAAAAATTAGCCTAGCCATCCATAATCTGCTCTAACTCATCAATGACTTATGTTTACAATCATCATTGACAGAACCATCATACGTTGCATGAAACCTTTTAGAGGTCTTGCTGTATAATTTTACTTTGAACAAAATTACCTTAAGGAAAAAAAAAAAGTTATTTCCCAAGGAATCTTATCATCGCCTCCTTCTATTTTTCTTGAAATCATTCCAACTTTGAAGTCCTTACAGCTGTTCACCGTTCTAACTAAAGACAACAGG
>JAOWAY010118412.1:0-10911 GCA_028565895.1 Goniobranchus geometricus
TCTCTCTCTCTCTCTCTCTCTCTCTCTCTCTCTCTCTCTCTCTCTCTCTCTCTCTCTCTCTCTCTCTTCTCTGCCTCTCCCTTGTCGAAACTCAGCTTGTGTTTGGGTTGTTTATATGTGTGCAAAGAATAAATGTTTAAACATTATATCCTGGTACGCAGAAAACCTTAATCAAATCCGGCATTAAAGTTACCAGCATCTGGGAACGAAGTGAAAAACAAGACAAAAATCAAGAATTCAAGAATGAAACTGTACAACTCTTTAGTTAAACCAATTGTCAAGTACATTTGTGACACATGAGCATTGACCAAAAGAGAAGAAGACAAAGAACGTAGAAGCACTTCACAGGAAACAATTACGATGAATTCTAGACATGTCTTTCTTCTTCTCCTTAAAGGTACCTTGTCTGGAACAGACATTTGGCGATCATGTCCTACACTCATTTTTTTCCCTTTCAGCAGTTAACCTCATAGGGCTGTTTTTGCTACCAATGGTGGCAACAACAGGGATATTCTACCTAACGAAAACTTCAAATAATTCACTACATATTATAGGGAATGTAAAGAGATTCCTCTTTCCATCAAATTCCTGCCAGCTAGATGTGGGCTTTTTGTTTTAGGTCACATAATGAGACGCGACCCAACAATACTAGCAAACAAAACAATGACATTCTATTTCGCTGACAGCGCCAAGGTACCGAAAAGGAAGACCTACAACAATGCTGTCCATCCACTACAGTTATACAATGGCCTGAAGTGATTCCACGATAGAACCTTTAAACTTACATCAATGACAGATTGATTTTGAAAGTCTTACAGACCTCGCACAAAACAAAGGGAACTGGCCACATACACATTTCATCACAGGGATAAGGAGGAGTACAGTCGAAGCTGCGACCACCATGTGGGCGGAAGGCGCTGAACTAATTATACAAGTGCTATGTTATCAAATTATACCCCTCCCCCTCCCTGACACATACTAAGATACCTAGTTACACAGAGTCCAAATAAGTACACGGGTTAGTTTAATGGTGACATGGTGATCGCATTCACCATGTTATGATTCTGGAGACTTACTTTACGGTTAGATTGAACAAACGTAGTACGTGTTTATAATTATTAGGGTCTGTGTTTGGAGCTAGTATATGTATATATATACAGTCATACACATGAGTAACTTCACACTTTTGAAATATTCTATACATGCTTGCTATCATTTAAAACCAGTTTAGTAAAACATCAATTGAAAGAACAGACCCCAAACTACATTGTAATTACATTTTTTTAAAAATTAAAAACAAAAGACGACATTTTCACAAAAAATAGAAACTGCCATAACATGGAAAATCTGACTTGGCAAAAAAAAAAAAAAACAAAAACAAAAAAACAACAAAAAAACCCGTTCAATATTTACATCAAAATGTTCAACATTTTGTATTGCCACCTTCGGCTTCATGGAGCCAGCGCACTCGTTTCCGCATTGACTGTGTTAAACTGCGGATGAAGTTCTCATTCAGCTCATTCCAAATTTGAGCAAGTGTTTCAAACAGGTTGTTAGGATCTGCTGCCAAACCATGCTTCTTAAGCCCCCTCTTCTTGTAACTTCACACATGCTCTAATGGATTCATGTCTGTACTTACTGATGGCCATTCAATAGTCAGAATGTCCTGTTCCTCGAGAAATGGTTTGTGTGGCACGCACTCTGTGAGCAGGTGCATTGTCTTGCATCATGAAAGCCACATTATTGTCATTGATGAAAGGCAGAGTGTGGTTTCTGAGCAGTTCTATGTAACGTTCGGCGTTGAGTCTGCCATTGACTCTCATAAGTGGTGTTTTTATGCCACCAACTATGCTACCCCACAGAGTCACGAGCCGTATCTGCGGTTTTGGACTTGGATTATTTTGTCCTCGTCGTATCGTTGGCCGCTTCTTCTGTAACAGGAAAGCCGCAAGTCACAGGCATCAATTTCGAATTTTGACTCATCTGTGAAAAGAACCTCTGACCACTGTTTAATGTTCCATCGCAAGTGTTGACATACCCAGTTCATGCGATTTTGTCTGTGCAGCTGTGTTTAGCATGGGACGGTTTCCTGGCCTCCGAGTTAGTAAATCTGCTTCATTTAACCTCCGATGACAGTCTCTCTACTACCTACTCTCAACTCTACTGATGTCGCTACAGATGACTGGAACGGAATGTGCTCATGTTGAAGAACGATTTCTTGATCTGCGTCATGTGTTGTAATACGTGGACGGCCTGCCGTTGGTAGATCCTTCACAGAATGGAATGCACAGTACTTACGGAGCAAGTCATAGAGTCCTCTGTGAGATATTTGGAATAGTTCAGCAACTTGCGTCACACTGAACAACCAGCTTCTAAGTGACCCATCAATCTTCCCTTCGCTTCACTACTTAGCTTTGGTATGTTGAACTAAAATAAGCAACAGGTTTCCTTCAAACAATCTTAAATGATAGAAGTGGGCTGAACACGACAAGACTTAAAGCAGGAAGTTGATGAAGTCAAAAGGATCAATTGATGAACGGTAGAATAGGAAAAACCCAAAGTCATCTAACAGTGTAGCCTAATGTTGGTTATGTAACAAGCATTTTTATTTTTTGGTTTCCTTTGTTGCCAACTAACGTTTTTGGATAGTTTTAACAATTTTGCCATTTTCTCCTCACTCACACACTGCACCATCATGTCTGTGGTACCATTATTTTCAGGATTGAATAAACTTTGATATGATTCATCACACTTACATTTCCATTTACTATTAATGACACAATACACACAAAAGCAAGTGTGAAGTTACTTATGTGCACGACTGTATATATATAAAGTACTAATAAAAATCATCAAGTCTAATCTATCAATGACAATGTTATAGAAATTTACCTCAAAATTAAAGACTACATCAACAGACAAAAAGCCATCAATTCAAAAGAAATTGATTTTAAAAATTACATTTTAATGACTTAAAGACAAAATTACATTAATTAAATTAAAGACTAAGATTTGTATAAGCAAAGTGTGCATTTACATTATAATAAATCCATATGAAATTAATAATAATTCTAAAAAGTATATCATACTTATAAAAACTGTTCAATGATAAAAATAATGGAAAATGAATTCTAATCCTAAAAATTGTGGTGCATATAATATTATTTGTTAGACAGTACAAATACTTCCAAGAAAATGTTTCATTTAGTCTCACAGAATATGACCTTGAATTATAGACTCAGGGCGACTCATTTCAAATTATGTTGAATATTATGCCATTGAAACTGCTTGAATGAACCAAGTAAATACACAAAGTAGCCTAAATCTTGCACAGAAAAAAAAGGCAAAAAAAAAAAAGAAAACAACTAAAAAGAAAGGTATGGCTTTGCACTGAGATTCAAATTAAATTCTATCTGTTTAAATTTGAGATACACAGTTAAAAATCTAAAAATTGAAGCAAACATGAATGTCTTTACACATTCCCTGCATCGTATAAAATCAACAATTTTTGTAAAAAAAAAAAAATAAAATAAGTTAAAATATGCCCCAAAAGTGTAAGTGTAAGGCCAAGCACAGACCAAATGCTTGCTTGCAGTAAACGCAACTGAGAAAAAGCAAATAATCTGGAATAAGTGCCTGCTTGCCAGTTGTGGCGCACACAGAGAAAGCTGAAGACCCACGCTTGCAAAGATGACACAATCATGGTCATGGATATTTTCTATAGAGAGTTATGTACCCCTAGATCACAATTGGTTTAAGTATGTTCAAAGGTTTTTTTTTTAATGACAGTGTGTTACCCAAAATCTTTCTTCTTGAAAAATGCAAGAGGGTAGCTGTGCCTGAAACAAATAGAAAATGCACTGAAGAAGGAGACGATGATGAGAGTTGGGGCGGGCAAAGACTCACAAGCAACTACAGGGCGGAATCTACCATCGTACATAAAACAAGCCTAGACTGAGACGAGGGTGGAATAGGCCAGGATGTGTCCACCAAAAACAGCTCAAAGCTGGAAAACCCACATCACTACAAGCCACAAGGCAAACACTGAGGCACCCAGCTGATCCAAAGACTTGGGTGGGGGACACACGGCCGTGAGTAACAAACCCAGGAACAGGCCAAAATTAAATATCCCTGGAGCCCACCTCCAAAACCCAAACGGGTGGAGAAGCCTGGCTTGGGGAAATAGACCTATAAACAAGGAATCCACAGCTTAAGGTGGAAAACAACACCAAAGAAAATACCAGCAGCAAAAGCTCGACATCCCAAGAAAGGCATTGATATAACTCTTTGAGTTGAAAAATGCTGAAATATTCTATCACCCTTTTAACACCTTAAACCAAAGAATAAAAAAAAAAAAAAAGGAGAATATCATAGCTACTTCCTTGCCTAAAAAGTAATCACAGTAGATTTCCTTCATACCTCAGAATGAATCTCGACACGTCCAAGTTCACCTTAGAACAAATAAAGCTAAGGATTGGAACAACTGGCAACAAAAACCAATCATGGCTGAAGAGCATTTTGTCATCAAACTTAGGTAAGTGGGTAACTTCTCGCTTCAGTCGCAAAAATGAAAAGTGCATGCATATGAAAGCGAGCGTCCCATATGTGTGGCAGAAAGTTTAAAAGCAAGCAAGCGAGCGTTCCCTCTATGCTTGACCTAAGACTGTAGATGAAAAGTTCTTAACAACTAAAATCACAAGGCTTATCCTTGGGCATTTGACTGACTGGTCATGAAAGCATATCGTAATCTAGAGATACTGGATTTGTGTGGTTTGGTATGAATGAAGGATATGGGAACTTGATACAGTTCACTGGGTGGGACTTATTGACTCATCATATGGCTTTCGCTCGTCAAAGACATATGGGCTGACTAGTATGCCATCATGATTCTAGACAGATGGATGGGTCAGTGTTGTTGATGATTAGCGATAAATCTTTGCTGAACATATTTATTGGGCAAGGCCTTGTCTGCTTTATGTCATCCTAATGTCAATCATCATAGGCTGGTGAAATAGGCCTAGACAATGCAAGACAGAGGAACATCGCGTTTAGGTGCAAAATTTGGGTCAGTGTGAAAAAAGAATAAGTCTTCACTTGATAAGACTCAATACAGGCAGTCAGGGGGACTGTCAGAATGTGGGTTTGGAAATTTGAAAGGAAAAGATGTTATTGTACACATACTATGCATCTTAACTAAAAAAAAGGATATATGCCATGTTAACTCTTTTCTAAAGGACCATCCTGTCCCAGACAACCACAGTCCTTTAATAATCAGTATGGTCACTGATCTTTACAGCAACTATTTACAGGTTCAACTGTAGCTTCATGAAAGTGTCGAGAAAGCTCAAGTGAAAAAGAATCTTTTGGATCCTTTCTGAAAACCATCTTAAAATTTTATTCCCTTCAAAGTTGAAGCTCAAATACTTCTAGTTTCAAGCATAATAAACCTTTGAGACTTACCACACCGCACAAAGACATATAAAAATCTATTGACATTCATACCAATGAGATAGCCTTTCTATCTCAACATTTCAAATTACACAATAATTAGCAGGTAGGCCTACCACAGAATACCATTTCTGGGTTTTGAAATTCCTCATGAAATTCTGCCTTACTTTCCATTCAAGCCTTTACTTCCTCTCTCCCTGATCTCTCTTGCGCTCCAGTTCCCGCTCCTGTCTCAATCTTTCCATTTCATACATGGTGGAATATGTGGTACTGAGGATTCTATCCGTCGCTCGCTTGATGTTGTTGCCATTTTGACTTCCACTGCTGGGGTCATTTGAGACCCCTGTTATGTTGCCTGCAGCTGAGGGAAGTGACATGTTTAAAGTCGTGTTCATGTAATGTTTTCTCCATGTGGGCAGTGTCTGGAGCCTGGCATTTGGTTTGCTGAATGGCCATTGGACGCGGTTATGTTCTGTTGCAAGCCTCTCTGCCTCTGCTAATGTCTGGATGAAAAGAAAAAAGCATGAGAAAATGGAGAGTTGGGTCCAGACTGCCCAAAAAATGCAGGGGAAAGTAAGACTATGAATAAATACAATCTATATGCTGTTATTAAGATGGTGTCTGATGAAACATCTCAGTATGAATGTCTATTTGTTTTGGGGTTTTTTTTGTTTGATTTTTTAAAATTGCTCTTTTCAATTCATCTCAGCACTCACTGTATAAATGAAAAGACAAATTGCCTCAAAAAAGTAAACTAGAGCATGAATTGTAAAATACAAAATGTATATTTTGGACAGGGTTTTTCTTCAGTGAATACAATTTTTTAAAAATCTACACACTTAGTTATTAAGCAATTAAGAACAACTTCTTTCTCTTTCTTTATATTTCATATATATTTTTTTCGAACTATATTCCACTGCTGCTACCTGGTCAGGTCAATTAAAAAAGGGACTGACCAGGAGACCCACCAAATTTTATGACAGTTGGCTCAGTTTGTGTTATCAAAATAAACACCCAAAATATTCAACAATGTTGCTTTCATGAATATAGGGACAATCATTTTTTCAATTTCCAAAAGAAAAACACTGCAATTTGATGTGATTTGGAAGAACTATCAAACACAACTTTTATTCATATCAAATGCACCATTTAAGTATTGAAGACACCTGACATCAATGGGATCAGAAAAAGTATTCAATTTTGGCAGTAAATGTTAGGTTTGGCCGGAGTTCTCTAAGTCTTTGTTAGAGAAGAATATTTTATATCTGGGAAAGCCCTGAAACCTACAAATAAGAGATGCGACCAGAGCCAGCGACCATTCTAAGCTTTACCCGACCCAGAGAGAAACAAACCCATCACTGTAAATACAGTACTTTTCGCAAGAGTGCCCTTCAGCTGAATGCCTCTTTCACCTGAGAGCTCACTTTTTGGGTGAAACAGAAGTTCTGAAGTCAAAAACTTCACTCCAAGTAACCACTTCATAACTAATTTGCAACCTAAGGGCTCATTACATTGGCATATACTATGTTCGCCCAAAGTGTGAAAAAGCGAAACGGGAATACTTTGGCCATTCTTTTTCGAAATGTTAACATGCTTTGGCCACAGTGGAACAATGCGTATCATATCCAAGAATACATTTTTAGCCAAAGCGTAAAAAAAAAAAAGTAATCTCCAAATGTTAAATGAAAGCTTTAAAACAGATTGTCTGTCTGACTAGTTGACATCTTGCAAACTTATTACGGTCTGGTCGTTCCACGACTAGTTATCAAATAACGTTTTGTTCCAGTGCAGCGGTATAAAAATAATTCCTGATTGTAATCTTTTCCAACTTTTTAATAATAATAATAATAATAATAATAATAATAAAGCCTTAAATGTCCCAAAGAGCAATTTTTCATTTGGTTTCTCTCAAGGAAAGACTGAGAGGAAACAATAGTGTCAAGCCGCAGAGCAGCGCGCCAGGGCAATAGTGATAAATTATCTAGCCCAAGGAAAAAAAAACAGTGCCAAAGTGAGGCTCAAATCCACAGCATTTGGGTTACACTCCCCCCACCTTGTTTGATTATTTGTTTGCACCTGCATTGACATCCAACTTCTTAAAGCGTGTACTCAAGATTTCTGTGTGCACCCTAAATTTAAGGAGATGACTAATATGGTAAGGCTTTATTCATATACAATATCAAGAGACTATTTGGGTGACAATTTGAATTGCCCATTCAGTAGCTGAGGTATTTTTCCATTTGTTGTGCTATTGTTTGAGAGTTTCCATTTTACTGTTGATTTTGTTTGTTAGGTCTTGAATTTACTTTTGTTGTCATTTTCTTTCGTCACTGACTTTTATTACTTGATCTTTAATTGTGGTTGAGTTCCTTTAACTTACTTTTTTCAACCCTTTTTGTTTTGGTTTTAACTGTGGAGGTGGAGGACATGTGGATTTTATTTGTTTTGTTTCTGTTTTGCTTTTAATTTTGAGGGATAGGGTGGGTTGGGGGAAGGGGCTGAAGCAGCGTAGAATGTCTTCTTTTCAGGTTCAACTGTTAATGGTTTGTCGTACAATACATTAGATCATGAGTCTGAATTTTAAACTCTCCTTAAGTCTTCTTGAAATGAGCAGTGAATTGTAGAATTTCAACGTCAACATCATATCTATTATTATATGGTCAGGACTTCCTGTGTAACATGTAGAACAGTTCTATCTTGCCACAGTGTCATCTCTGCTATCACATAATTCCCTCTGATTTTCTGTATTACAAATATTCCTTTTTGGAAATGAACCTGCTTTTGTTTGTTACTAAATTGTAAATAATATACTATAAAGGACAGTGTATCTCAATCACAGTCTCTTCAAAATTCTTGAATTTCAGACTACAAATTACTACCTGAATGCACTTCAGCCTGATTTCCTTGATAAAGAAGATGAATATAAAATAAAAGATTGCATTTATAGAGCGCTTTCCTCCATTCTAAGAACAGTCTCAAAGTGCTTTACAATACTTTATCCCCCAACAGGCATAGCCCCTGGGAAGTATACAGTAAAGTGCTACACTTTCTGCGCAATAATACATGGCTACTGCTAGATACTTATTGAATACCTGAGTCGAGTGAAACGATCAGGGTAAATATTTTTTCTTCAGGAAAAAAACACAAGTGGCTGGGGGGATCGTTAAAAGACCTTTCTGAGGAGAAAAACTTGGCCCCACTGTTAAATAAGGCAAAGGAACAACCAAGTTTGATATCTTATTGTCCTTTCTGAGAAAAGACTTCCTGATCAACACTGCATCTGCTTCAAAGAGATATGTGGAAAAATATAAAACCAACACATCCGATTTGACCAGTAAAGACATAGCAGCATACCTCAGTTTGAGAATAATCATTGGAATGATCCAAAGTCTGCCCTGATGACAACTGGTTGACAGATACATGACTGACTAACAAATTCACCAGTGAAATCATGTCCAAGAATCACTTCAAGGACATTCATCCTATTTTCCATTTAGATGATCCCTACAATGCTCCACAAACCAGTGCATTAGACGGGGTCAATGTTCTTCTGATTAATATGAGAGAGAAATCCAAACAATTTACACGAAAATCTTAGCACTGACGAGGCAATGATTAAGTTTCACGGGAGCATTCTGGGACCATCTGCATAAAATGTATACCCTTGAAGATGCACACACAGGATATATCTGGGATTTTGAAATGCATCTAGGGATGAGATAGAGAGAGGAAGCTTAATGAAAAGACTCTGGATTTGAGAGGGAAGAACCATGTCATGTATGTAGACAAATTCCACACCTTTAGCTTTGTCCCCGTTAAAAAGAAAGAAGTGTATCTTTGTGGGTCGTTCAATACACTTCGGCAATGAATGAAAATCAAGCATGAAAAGGCACATTTGCCTCTCACATGCACAGACTAATCAATCTCAGCTAATTTGCTTATCACAGTTAATTCTGTATGGATCCCAAGGAGTAAATGCAGCCTGTCTGTTAAAAATTCACAACTAGTGGAGGTGGTGGTAGGGCGGGTAAATGTTATTTTCCGCTCTGGCCACTTAGCCTCGCAAGTGAAATTGTGGGCGTGTCAATTGACTGAAGCATGAAAAAGTGGAACTATTAAATTACACAACTGATTGATATATCAAACAATGGCTTTTAAATATAATATCAAGAAAAACCCAGAGCCTGCAGACTTTGAAATTTAATATCAAAAACCATTTTGCTGTCATATAAGCTCAGAAAAAGCGAAATATACTTGATAATTGTGTGAAAAAGAATATTTTTGAAAATGATTGCTTCTTCACATTTTGCTTGGAGTTATGAAAAATTGATTCTACACTTTCTTTACAAAGCTATATTCTGAAAAAAGCAAGTAACAGAATTTTCACATCATCCGTATTGAAGTACGGCAAGTACGAACACTTGTTTATGATAGTGTCAAAAGGAATCATTCTTGCTTATTTGAGTAGCTCTCCCATCCCTTTGAGTTAGGAACAGGTAGCAAATACACGCCTCCTTTCTGGTCCAGTCTCTGTGACTAAACATCCAACCAAGGAAATGAATCAATGCAGCGAAAGAGGTGGGGCTTTGATCTGGACTTTGAAGACTAGACATGTTCTCCTGTTCAATGAAATGAGGTAGCATTTGCCTGACCTTGTACAGGTGGTTCGTTAATGACTGCCCACAGATCTACGCAATACTATGCATTCAAGTCTATCCCTGTCGTGACAAAAGGTCTGACACTGGACAGGGGAGACTTTGATCTTTCTGATGTTGGTAAATGGCTCGTAAACTTAAAGGTGATACGAAATAAAAACTGAGCAAAAATAATCTAAATCCACACATGACAATCATATTTCAAGATGCACCACAAATTCCATGTAAGTGAAAGGAGAATGAGTGATTGGCAACCATGCTAGTCTAAGTCCTACCACATAGGATCGACATCCCCTGAGTGCCCTTTCCACCTAAGTGCCTGTACAGTGCTTCCTGCCCACTACGCACTCTCACAAAAAGTACTGTTTAGTGATACCAATCTTATGTTAATAACACCATTCAGGAAGTATCAAAAGCCAATTAAAGTGATGATGTTAATATTATGATGATATAATTATACCCTCAGAGCAATAGTAATAATAATAACAATAATAAAAATAACAATAAAAATAATATACTGACTGTAGTTTCTGAGTCAATTCTTGTTCCTGCTTCAGTGTTCAGATCTAAAGTCTTTGCCGACGGCATCATTGCAGGTCGCGTATTCTCCCATCCCAGCAGGCAATGCTGTAGAAATATTAACAAGGGTATGGGTAAAAGGTTAGTATAGGGAGGATAATGTTAACAGCAGTGATGACAATAATCAATAATAATAATAATAATAATAGTAGTAGCAAAAAGTGTAGAGAAATTAAAAAGTATAGGAAGACCAAAGACTATAATTTGATTGTTTTTGTTTTTTTGTTTT
>JAOWAY010118523.1:0-10908 GCA_028565895.1 Goniobranchus geometricus
AGAAGAAGAAGAAGAAGAAGAAGAAGAAGAAGAAGAAGAAGAAGAAGAACAACAACAACAACAACAACAACAACAACGACGACGACGACGACGACGACGACGACATTAACATGAGAGGAAGAACAAGAATAACAAGAACTAGAATCTAAATGGATACAACTGATGTTCCAAAGGGAAATAAGAAACGTAGACACCCTTAAATAATTCTGAAAAACACAATGGAATATGAAATATGTTTAATTGGAAAAACACAATGTAATATACAATCTGGCTCATGTTCACCTTATGTCATGTTCTCTAAGCGTATATCTCCTGACTCGTAGTGAGAGATAGGTACTCCTAGCATGTACTACATAATTATTTTTGTCGGTGGAATAAGTATTTTGGCAACGTACATGAAACTTGAGATTCGATGCGTTCTTCTGCCGTCTACTGTCTGCTGTCGGAAGGGACTTCACCAAAGCCAAAGCCTCCTCCTCGATCTAAGTCTCCAGGCTAGGCTACTGATGCCCTGTCTTGTCTTCTTACGGACTCGCTAGGCCACAGGTTTTCTTGATTCCACAAATTTAGATCTAAACTGGATTAGATCTAGGCTAAGCCTAGGTCAGAGAAATGAATAACTAATCGATTTCTAAAGGGAAGGTCTATCGAAGGAACGAAACGTCGAAGTGTGAAGAAAGGCTCGGCCTCCGTCGAAAAGGTTCTAAAGAATTTCCATACATCGGAGTCGAAACGTCGGTGGAATAGGCTCTATTACTATTACTATTTCTCTTAGACTCATAGCTCTAGAAATCTAGATCTAGAGATCTATACTTTAATAAGCAGGCCCTACCACGATCGGCTTGTAAGGCGTAGGATACATAATATGAGATGAGTTTCTGCCATCTTTGCTGAAGCTGAACTGAAGGAAGCCTGACTGCCAGTCACAAGGCCTACTGCTAGAAATCTAGAGTACTTGTACATCTAATCGCCACCCCTGCCAATTCGCCAGCTCTCACGTGATTGACTCGATATGATGCTATTTTCCTGATGTAGAACCAATTAAAAGCAAGACCAAGATTACTTATGTAGCCTATTGTCTAGATTCCCATTTCTATAACCGGCGACAGCCATCGTCAGGCTAAACTTTTACTTCAAAAACTCTGATTTGAAATCCCAACCAGTTCGGGTGACAAGCTTTTGCCATCATTCTTTTTCTACGGTAAGAACAGGAAGTGATATATTTAGATGTTTAAGGATGCCCGGATACTGTCAAACAGAACCAAGTTCCTATAAGTAGATGCTATGTCATCCATTATTTAAGGTAACAATGTGCCCCAGTCACCAAAGTGAGCCAAATATTTGTAAATGAGGGTGGCGTGTTCATGATGGCTGGGGCCCGGCTTTACAGCATCACGCCAGGGCTTTTTTTTATGGTCTTTTATGTGTATGTTGGTGGGGTTAGTTGTGAATGTGGCAAGTGATTTCATGATAAATGTTATTTGTACGTCGGATGGAAAGTTGCGAGGAAAAAGTGTGGGTGAGATAGAGGTCTAGGTCAGTTGTTTACTTGTTCAGAATGTAAGCAGAAAGAAGGAATGAAAATTTTATGTAAAAATAAAGTGTGAATGTTGTGTGAATAAACCCTACAAAATGAAAACTTCATTCACTTAGAAATCTATATTTTTAAAAATTATATTTGGATTAAACTTTAATGTTAAAATTGCACCAAATGATCTTCATATATATTGCCTCTCTTACCCTGCTTCTTTATTGACACATGGAGTAGAAGTGCATGCTAAGTACAATGTGTGGAGCAAGACTGACCCTCTCAAGTTATGAAATGGGGTCATCTCAAAATGAGCCTGAAAAGATACTTGTATTAATTTGAAAGGGGGCAAAGGGAGTGAAAGGCAGAAAGGGAAAAAAAAAAGGCATTGTCGTCTATTGAACGGGTTAGATCCATTTGAAATGCCGTTTATTGAGCCCTGGCGTATTGGTGGTGGCCCCCTGACGATTTGCCATACAACAAGAAAAGGGCTGGCGTGTTGGGGTACCAAGCCGCGAGGTGAATGATGTTAAGATTTTGCAAATCTGTTTGGTCTACAATCATTTCAAAGGAATCGTCGGTGGAAGTGATCTTTGCACTCTGCAGGGCAGCCGCCTGCTGGCGAATTAGGCCGAGTCTAGTCTTGCATTGACTACAGGAGACGAAGCAGAAGGTATCTAGGTCAGTAGCTGGCGTTTGGACGTACGAATACTCTAGAGAATCTAGATCTAGATTGGGATCAATCTAGAATCTAGATCTAGTCTTGTCCTTTGTTTACCTCTGTTTTAAAGATGACAAGAAGGAACAAAATGTTGATATGTGAAGGACAAGAATATAGATCTAGGCTGGCAATGTTTCTTCTCTCAATGACTGGGAAGCGAAGGATCTTTCGTGTCTTTTATCACTTCTTTCTGGGGTTACAGGGCTTCCCCGAATGTGAACTAGAATTAACTTTCATGAAAAACCTCACATTCACTGCTAAAGTAGAATATTTTTCTAACTCCGGTGAGCTTGATACTTAGAGAAGCATTCGATACTGATGGCACTGATGGAGGCGTTCTTTATAGCGTTTGTTCCAAATCGCATAGTTTCAGTTTCAAATAATGATGAAAGTAGTGTTTTAAATGTTTTCCCTGTTTATATTGTTAACAAATATAATTATACCACAAACTTTAAAAATGATTTAAGATGCTAAAAAGAAATTGGGTTTGTTCTTGTTTGTTTCAAAATTTTTGTTCAACCTTAACCTTTACTTTTAGAGCGATCACATGATCATATGTAAATGTGTGCCTGGCTCAGCCTAAGAAGCATGACGATGTAACATATAATGCCCCCTGACCTCGAAAACCAGGAAGCACGCTGGCGTAATTTATAAGCCACATACTCGGACCCCTACTAAATGGAACATTTTTACGCTTCTGAAAAGGAA
Source organism: Goniobranchus geometricus (assembly GCA_028565895.1). NCBI lineage: Eukaryota > Metazoa > Mollusca > Gastropoda > Nudibranchia > Chromodorididae > Goniobranchus > Goniobranchus geometricus. The sequence goes on from JAOWAY010118523.1 coordinate 2,958, forward strand.
ATTTACTCAGAAGAGGTCTTTAAAATAATTTAAAGAGCTACCAATGGAGTTGCAAGCTGTTTTTAACATTTAGCCTGGATCCCGGCTTTGTGTTATTGAGTGTTGAAGTGGGGCTTCCCCGCCAGCAAGTCTTTGTTCCTATTTTCACTTTCTGTTCTATCATTCGCCTTATTGGGCTTGTTCACCTTTTTAGAAAATTGACATGAGTGAAGTCTCTACTATAATTTAAAGAACAATCGGTGGGATTGCAAGTTATTTTAATCTTTTACCCTGCATCTTGGCTTTGTTATCGAGCGCTGAAATTGGGCTTCCCCAGCCAACAGCACATGTCTAGTCCTATACATGCTCGTCTTCATTCAGCTCATTCAACTGTTCACCTTGTGTGTTGCCAGTTAGATACCAAGACTCTCATCACTCTTGTGACGGTGTATGTATTTATTTCATCTTTTATATTGTATCCCTATGAAATGAAGGATTTAGACTGAATAACCTCATTGCTCTGCCACACAGCCCCCAGCGGTAAAAAACAAAATATGTCAGCAGCCCAACACCCACCCAGTGTCACTTCCAATAAAATTGCGAGAGCTGCAGGGTTAAATCAGCATTAAAGACATAAATTAAGAAAAAGGATAGAAATTTAATATAAAAATTTTGTTTTGATTGAAAGATTAACATTGAAAATAGAATTAAAAGTATGACTGATTATATGATTTGAGGCATCTTAATGGAAGGTATTTTAGAAATGAAACTGTAGGACTGAATAAGATTGAAGACTTTTTGATTGAAGGACAATCATTTATAGTGAATGAGTTGGATTGCATATATGATTGAAGTTTTGTTTATTGAAAGCCAATCATCACAATAAAAGTGAATGAGTAGGATTGAATACTGAGGTTTTTAGACAATCAATAATAAACGTGAAAGAGAAGATTTTAAAATAGTTTAAGATTTTTTTTTTTTAAACAACAACGCACACACGCACTCTTACAAACAAAAAAACCGATACAATATCAAAGGCATTTAGTATTGAATTGAACATAATCTATGATCAAATTTTTAATATATTAGAATCTCTGTATGCTATTTTGTAATTGAAGGTTCATCCAATTGCTTTTTATACTCACACTCATGTCTTTCACACTGTTGACATGTCACCAACCATCACAAATCATACACACTCCTCATGATGTTCCTGTTTCATGGTATCCTCTACAAATTTCCAAAACTGTCTCCTGAGCTTCCATAGTCAACAGATGCATGTGCATCATCATCATCATCATCAACTCTCTCTCTCCAATGCAGTCATCATTATCTTCTTCACTTTCTTTCTCTTGAACCGTTTTGTACTTGTTTTCTATTTTTGCTTTTGTTTTCTTTTAATTATTTTCTTTTTCTTTCTTTCTCTTTCCTTCTCTGTCTTTTTCTCCCTTCTGCTGTTCCTTTCTCCGCTTTTTATCCTCTCTGGCAGCTTTCCTTTTCATTTTTGTCTCCTCCAACTCTTTCTTTTTTCATCCTTTTCTGAAGACAATGTCTTCTAATTACTCTCAGTAAACCCTGATGATGAGAGCTGTTGAATTAATAAAATTCTGCTCTCTGACCAAGCAGAAAGCAAGCAAGGATATATGGAAATTATCAAATTGACAATTCAAATTTGGGAGGGTCTCCTGAATAATTCATGATCAAATTGACTCGACTACCTCAAATTTTGGATGGTGTATTTGATAACTTTGTCAATTTGTTAACAGTGCTGTTAAACCATTGACAATTTCCTTATCTTGTTCTAGTAGTTACTCAATAAGAATAGCTGGCTTGGTTGGCTCGTCAATTTGATAACATGACCAGCATTATAAGGATATACTTCTAACATAAGCCTTACCTTGACAACAGTCGAGATTATTTCCTTGTCATACCATTGATCAGAAGTCCTTCTCCTTTACATTTTGTGAGAAAAGGGAAACATTAGTGGAATTCATTAGGTGAATTACACTCTTGAAGTTGAGCTGAAGTGTGAATTAGTGTCCATCAGTGCGAATTAGTGTCCCTCAAAATGAAGTGAAAATTACTATCAAGTTGCCCTGACCTATCAAATAGACCCCCTGCTACTTTATCTAAGAAATGATTTCTTAATCCAAGAAGTAGAAAGGGAAAAAAGAGAACCCAGCTGAAGGAGTAGGCCTGTGAATCGCATTGATACCATTCATTTCCATGTTATGGGGATCCCCCTGATTCTTTTTTTCAGAGCAGAAGGAATAGGCTTTCCTACATTTGAAAACTAAGAGATTCTAAAGCGTTATCGGTAAACAAAAGCATTAGGCCTGGCTAAAGATCAAAACGCTGTGAATTTTTTTTGTCCTTCTGTGATGTAAAAAAGGTAGGTAGGTACATTTATTTGAAAAATATATGAACCAAAAGTCTAACCAAGATTTTTTTCCACAGCAAACAATGACAAAGGAAAGCAAAACAACGACAACCATACGCCGTAAAAAGGGAAAGCATGTGGCTGTAGCATTACAAAAAATGAGGAAGGAGAATGCCATGAATCAAGAGTTACTCCCTGCAACTGAGGAGGAAGAAGTAGCTGCTGAAAAACAGGATAACTGCTACATGTTTGATGATTTAGTAAGACCTTAAATTTACTCAAATATTTTGAAACAAAATATCCATATTATGATGTATTATATTCACAAGATTCAAAGTTCAAAGCTTTGAGAATATAAAGTAAAGCTCAAAATATAACAATTTAAGTCTTATTTTTAAAAAAAGCATTTTAAAAAGAAGAAACAAAATAAATGCACAATTTATCAAATAAGTTTCTTTCTGCATAGTTTCATCATATTTGTTTGTTGATGGACAGAATTTATTTATTTATGTACTTATTTATTTATTTATTTACAATTATTATTTATTTATTCGTTTAAGAAAGTTTAAAAATGAAAAAAGTGATTGACTATGCCATTTAAATTTGTTATGGTTTTTCTTTCAAGGTTCTCGGTCCTAATGTATTGAGGAGACTGATGTACAATGACCACTCACTTTTCTTGGCTCTTCTCTCCATCCGATGTGCCAATGCTCTTCTGATACAGACACAATATGTTCCAGATGAATATTGGCAAAGTTTGGAAGTGGCTCACAAAATGGTCTTCAGGTGTGGGCTTTGTTACTCTAATTTAAAGATGTCCTCTGAATTTTCTAGACTGAATGAATTATCAAACAAAATTGATATTTTGTCTTGTAATTCATATTTAAAAAAAAGAAAAAGAAACCAAGGGCTGATTAGTGTCTTAAGAGCCTTCATCTGGAATGAATGGCCAAAAAGATGCTGAGTATCGTTATATTAAGTATGTAGTAGGTATATATACATTAGAAAGCAGCCAGCTAAAATCATTGGAAGTGTCTTAATTTAAGTTTGCTGTTAATTGTAAGATTTCGGATTGGACACAGCTGGGCAGCACTGTGATCTTGTAGCATAACACTCTCTCTCAAAGTCAAGGGTCCTTATTCACCCTGTAGTTTGATGTCTTGTGATCTGCCTTATTTGTGACCACAGGGTTGGATTAGGTTCACAGAAATTTCACAGAGATGTGAAAGAATCTTTGATAGGCAGAAATCATAAAGAGTATGTTGAAAAGAAAAATGTAATTGCCACAATTCATCCTTTCCTTCCATCTACTTGTCTCTAGCTCTGAAATCAAGGATCAGTTGTGTCATGAAAGACATATGAAAGAAGCCTTGATCTAAATTTTTCAGCAAAACAGAGTGTGCAAATGCTGTAGCAACCACAACTTGTTATAAGCCTATAGAGGAAGAACGGGAGATGGCTGTATTTAACCTTTGGGAATTGTGAAAGATGTGACTTCTTTAATTCTTACTAATTTTATTATACTTTGGGCCCTACATAGTATTTATATGTTGGTTGATCTGCTTAAAAAAAAAATATATTTCAGCTATATCCTACAATTAACCCCTTTGATTGTTGTACAATATATATCTATTAACAGTTGTCCTCTGTTTTTCATAGCTATGGATATGAGACATGGGAATGGCAAGAAGGGCTGCGCGGCTATTCGTACCCTCTGGTATTTGCTCTCTTGTTTAAATGGTTACAAATGTTTGGTTTGGACTCAAGAATTGCATTGGTATGATAAATGTATTTTGATAAAAAGTCTTGATTTATGTTCCAATTCATGCTTTCTCTTGGTAGAAATTTATGTTGACTTTGTGTAAATGATGTCGATTATGAATGGATTGTCAATTCTTATGATGGGGATTTTTTTTTTTTTAAGTTTTCTGGAGCATTTCAGAAGAAATTCAATATAGGACATTTGGGTCATGTCAGCTTTTTCCTCCAACTCGAGGGCATGTGGAAATTAAAAAAAAAAAAAAGATAATTATCAAACTTATGAATCATGTTATGCACATCTTGAATAAAATGTGCTGGAAGTGAAACCAAATAGCAAACTATGTAGAACTTGCAAAACAAGTAAAAATCAAGAGTTTATAGGAAAACTACATCTTAGGGTGAATGACAATTTTTTGGACAATGCTCATAATACTCAATTTTCGTTGACCTTTTCAATTACCTGGCCAATGAAAAGGAAAATTTCCCCAAAATCACAGAAAGAAAAATTCAACAATATCACTCAGTCAGTATCGATGAATACAAAGTGACTGGGTCTGATGAAATCACAGGATATCATTAAAGATTCAAGCATCTAGCATGGAATATTGGTAAAATATTTGAATTCTGCCGTTTGAGACATCTTTAAAGAAGTCATAGAACAGAACAATTGGAAAGATGCTGACGTAGTCAGTCAGGCAGTCAGTATAAATGGAGAAGGAGAAAAAGTGTCAGTTTTGAAAGATCTTGTATCATCAGATTTTCTTTAAAGGGAATTTAAAATCTTTTCTCCAATTACTTTAGATAAAATTGCCCCGCATTTTACAAGCCACAATGGCAGCTTATGGTGACTTGTGTCTCTACAAACTGTCTCACCGACTTGCTGGAAGGGCCACTGCACAGTGGACACTGTTTTGTCAGGCAAGTATTTAAGATTTGGATAATTTACGTCTTCTTAAAATCCTTTATTTACTTGTATCTCACTCAAGTATAGACATTTCCTCAGTAAATTAAATGTTTCTCCTTTTTCTTTCTTGTCATTTTATAGATTCATTTAATTTCTGTCTGTATTTCATCTTTTAAACTAAATTGTAAGTTACAGTTTAAGCTCTTTTTTGCATTTTTCAAACTAAAGGCTTATAAATGCATTATTGATGATTGATCTCAACATGTTAAGTATATACAAGTTCTACCTCCATCAGGTCATATCCTGGTTCACCATCTACTGCTGTACACGAACTCTAAGCAATTCTGTGGAGGTTGTTTTGATAACAGCAGCATTGAGATTCTTTCCATGGCCGGGTTTGAACAGGTTGGGAAATGCATTTTTTTTTCTTATTGTAAGTTATACATACATGCAAGATGCCCTTCGTTCAAATAATGTGATAGTGATAGTATGGCAAGGCTTCATAGAAGTTCCCTGTAGATTTGCCTTGATGTTACTCGTTGCATTTCATGTGTCTTCTCTTTTACTGTTTTTGTATTTCCTAGGAACAATCAGAGAAAAGTGATAAAGGTTATATTTATCATGACATTTTAAGAATTGGGTAAAGTGCATTTTGTCTGAGTGGATAGAATCATAAGAAGTCACTTTTTTATTTGTATAACAATTCAAAATTCACAGTGACATAATTGACATAATGCATTCTCTTACTACTCTACATTTTGATAACAGAAATTTGCTACTTAGAAAAAGAAAAAAAAAATCAAAACACTCATACTTGAAAAAAAACAAACCCATCCATCTTATGAAAGGGCCCTCTGAATTAGGAAAATATTGTGTGAAACCATTTTTGATGCTCCTTAAATCATTTCAATATCTGTTGTACATTGTTTCTTCATTTTTCATGTACATTCATTAAAAATAAAGGTATTTATTAGGTCTAGAAATGATTCCATCAGTGTATCAATTATATTCGGGTTAAAAGTGATCATAATTTCCTATTTAAAAAAAAAAGAAAAAAAATCTTATCACTTTTAAGATTAGACCCTATCCTTTAGATATATATAGATCATTTTTGTTCCTAGCTTGGTCATGATGTTATTCCTCTTACAGGAAGTAGATTTATGAAGAAAACTCTTATCTTATCCATCAGAGAGAAGGAAGACATCCACAAATTTCTCATCTTAGCAGCCATATCAGTCATCATGCGTCCCACAGCTGCCATTGTATGGATATTGCTTTGTTCCTGGCATCTTCAAAAGTTATATGGCACTTCAGCCTTTTCCTCTGTTGTCAGGATTTATCTTACCATTGGGTGAGGAATAATGATTAAAGTCAAAATAACTTTTTTTGTTGAATATATTTTGATGTCTTTGAACTTGGCAGCCATACTTCTTATTTTCTTCTTCACTTAGATGATGAATCATAGGGAATGGAATTGTACACAAATTCTGGAAGCTCATGGTTTTGAGAACTGTACACAAAAAATAAATACTGTACGCAGTCCTTAAGACAAAAGCTAAAACCTACATTTGGAATAAAACTGGTCAGATTTGTCTTTTCTGTGAGATAGACCAAAATGGTCTCCCATAGCCCTATTAAAGTGATGATGCATGAAATATATGTATATTTATATACATTGAAAATATGTATTAAATTTGTATATTTTTCTTATCATTGCAGCAGACTTTAATCCCTCATATTTCATTTTTTCAGTAACTTCTAAGGAACCACTAAAGAATAACTGATATAATAAAACTTGTCCTAAGTTAAGTCACATATTAATATTATGTATGTAAAAATGAGACAGATCCTTGATTTCTTTATTATACCTGTGTATAGTTTTTGGATAACAATCGCCATTTGGGATGCCTCAGTATCTCAGTAGTTAATACAACACAGCATAAATTTAAAGTTAATGAGTTTGTAGGATCATGCGTCATTGGCCAAGTACCACAAGTCATCAGCATTGTGTTCCTCTGCAAGACACTTTACTTCACTTACTTCAGTTGACTCAGGTGTGGATTAGTACCGGCAATAGTGGCAATAGACAGTGAAAGATCTTGTTAGATTGTCAGAACAATGTGCTCAACAGGCTGCTCCACTTTATGCTCTCGAGGGAGCTGAGAAAGTGGAAGAATGCAGTAACTTGCTTAGGGTGGGTGGGGGTTGGATTGGATAAGCATGTAGTCTGTGATGCCTATTTTTTTGTGCAGGGACATGGAGTTTGTTTCTTAATTTTCTGCAACAGGAAAAGCTCTATATCTCCTAAACTGCCTTTTTAATCTAATTAGCATTGTGTAGTTTAACTGATTGGCTACCAGAAAATTTTTGGCTCTGGACCAGAGTTGAACAAAGTGGTACAAGACACATTGGGAGGGGGTTCATTTTTTTTAGATTACTAATCTATTATAGATGTGTTCTATATCATGTTATACATCATTGGAAAGCTTATTTACTGTAAAATGTGAATATTGTGTTTTTGTATGTCTGTGTTTTGATTTTGATGGCATTTGAAATAAATAAAAATAACTGTTTGTAAATTGTTACATAATTATCTAAACAAAATTTCAACTTACCAGGTCTCCAAATCCTTTCAGGGTATAATAATCCAAATGAAATATACATTTTTGTAATGTTCAATTGTTTATGTACAGTTTGGTATATTACAGTTATATGTTTCACAAATATTTACAACACAAAAACAGTTTTTCAAAAATAAATGCGGCACGCTGAAACTGGCAAAATCAGAAAAAGAAATGGCAAGAATGAACAGCAACCAAGTTCCCATTATCATCTCTTTGCAATAATTATCTGTCAGTCTTATTTACTTCTAATATGTTATAAGATTATAAGAAAAGGTTTATAACACTTCAATTACTTTATTTGAG
>JAOWAY010118634.1:0-10907 GCA_028565895.1 Goniobranchus geometricus
TTCCCCTATCCACAGCCTGGGGACGCGCCTGGTAGGGGTTGGTTTCCCCCCCGCAGGAATAATAATAATAATAATAAAAACCCACATGTGAAGGGAGTGTTCTAGTCTACATTTTAAATTTACTTATGTAAGCAATAACACTCACATATACATTACTCATATATTTATCTTTTTTCTCTTTCTTGTAGAAAATGATTATATGTCATACTTTACCATACCTCTCACTTGTCCAGAAAGCCAGTTTTCTCTGAATAGAACACTCGTTGAGCTTAATGGACAAGTTCATTCATGCAATTCTCTGCCCATATCCACATGCTCATTCCCACCATTCTGATGTTTGAATGCTCACCAAGACAAAAACTTCAACCAACCAACACAGCTTCAGTAATACTTGCTATTATTCTCTGATTTATTTAATAGATTGGTAAAAACAACATTACTAAATCAGTCGAAAAACTGAACTAATAGGCTACAGTTAAAATGGCCAAATCATTCTCATTTATTTTCCCCAGCATTTGAAAAAATTATATGCTGTTTTACAAGTAAGAGAACTACTCACCCATAAAGCAACATGAGAGCAGCAAAGGCTGACAGATTGTCTCTAACATAAAAGGAATCTGTTTCAAATATGGCCACAATGCCAATAGCAATGGCAACAGCAATTGAATACACAAACTGGAGAAAAAAAAAAGAAAAATGAACATTTTAAGAAATTTCTTTAACCATTGGTCAAATTAAAGTTATTGACTTTATATAAAACATTTTTCTTTCAGCAAAACATTTTTTTTAAAAATTTAAAATGCTGTCTGCTGTTGCATAAAGATGTAGATTTGAATCACCATATCAAATAGGAAAGCTGTGCACCAATACATGATAAGTCCCACTCCACTGATGTGTTGGAGCTGTTTTTCCTTCTGAATTCTCTCGGCAATCAGATACAGCATAAATCCACCAGGAATGAAACTGAAAGCAATTACCACAACCAGTGCTATTCCAGCATCAGCAGCATCATTTTGCCTGAAATTACAATGCATCATAGTTGCATGATTCATGTGATACAAAGATGGTGAATAATACATGGCTTTTCCAACAAAGACATCATTGTTACTTACAGTTATTCAATACGATTTCAATGCTAGAATAAATATAGAAATTATCAAGAGACATTTGTCCACCAATTCAAGAGATTGAAAACAATTCACACTCATATAAGGCCCACGGATGTTACAAGTAGTTGTTGCGACCATTTTCATTTCTTAGTAATAACTATTTCTTTGGTAACATTGTTGAGAAAGGTATATGTTTAGGAAGAAAGTGCGAGAGCAGTGATTGTTAAAGAAAAAAACCGTCACATTCTTTTAGAGTACAAGTAATACATACACAGTTTTCATGGTAAGAGCATTTCGGCCCAAGTGCACAGGATGGTTAATGGCAGTGATTCCTGTTAGAAAAAAAAAGAACATTCTGATTATCCACTAGGCTCTCATTAGTTAAGATAAGATTGGGGGCTTCCACGAACCTCAATTTTATGTAATTTCTGAGAGCAGAAAAAAAGGCTGAAAATAAAATGGAAGCAAAACACAAGCCATGTCGAAACAGACCTCAACATAAATGTGACAAAATGTTGCTGATGCAAATCTCCATCTGCTTAACTAAATTTTGTTGATACATAAGACAGTCAAAGAAATGATTTAGCGGACTATGACTTAAATTAACACACAGTTTTATACCATAAAAGAAAGTTAAAGAAACGATAGCAGCGTCTGACTTAAATTAACACATAATTCGTTTGAAAAATGTGTGTGAATGCAATTCTTAAGTCCTGAATCTATACCAATCATGCATACACTAAGATTGTGAATGCAATGCATAGTTAAAGTCACATATCCATATTGAGGCCTTGAGGAAAGTTTGATATGTGCAGGGGCACCGAGCCCCTTTCAACCAAACTTGAGAACCAAGCTGCGGCTATATCAGGACCCACCCCGCTTCTTATCAGCACATAGAAAGATGCAGCTTGATCATGACCGGATCGTCAGATGCCATATGGACAGGTTGGGGTGGATAAATAAGAATGTTTGGATTGTTTGTGACAGAGGAGAGTTTGTGAAACAGTTATCTGCTCAGCAATGATGTATGGCCAGCATTACTGCTGGAGATGGAGCTTGAGGTGACTTAAATGATGATGTGAAGTTTCTTGGAAGGAATGGCGAGGTTGGATGAGATCAGAAATGTGATTTATTGGAGAGGCTCCTTGGATGGGTTTATTTGGAGACAGCCTGGGAAAGAGTTAAGATCGAGATGGTTTGGCCATGTCTAGAGGGGAGATGAGAAGTACCGATACATTAGTTGGTGAGAGTATGTTAGAGACGTTGCTTTATGTAAGAGGAAAGGACAGAGACTTAAGAGAAGGTGTATGACGGGGGCAAAGGAAAATGTGAGGGTGTTGGTGCAAGTGAAAAGGATGCGTTGAAAGAGAATAGTTGGAAGTGGAACTAATCCTAATAGAATAAGCTTAAAGAAGAAGGAGAAGAAGAAGAAGAAGAAGAAGAAGAAGAAAGAAAAGGAGTAGAAGAAGAAGAAGAAGGACAACAACAACAACAACAACAACAACAACAAGAACAACAAGAAGAACAAGCACAAGAATAAGAACAAGCAAGAACAATAAGAACAAGAACAAGAAGTAAAAGTCTTTGTATTTTTTTTTGTTTTTTGTTTTTGTCCTTCAAAATTAATGAAAATTAAGTTTAGCTGGTAGAATAATGCAGTATTAATATAAAACCTATATGAATAATTCAAACTACCTCAAAGTCAATACAAATAAGAGACAGTCATTTTATGTTTACCACAAGATTACTATACTCAATAATTTACAATATAAATAAAAAACGAATGAAAGAATTTCCTTTATTTCCCAAATAATTTTGCCATCTTAGCCATAAATGTGCTCAAATATTCTCTTTTTGCTTATATATGATAAAATATTAAATTTATGATACAATATTCATGTTATTGTTTGCTTACCATATTCATCCTTATTTTCACTCAGAGGCAGATGGGCACGCAGAATCACATTATTCAGGGAATTGAAGAAAGATGGCATAGCATGATAGCCTTTACTGTTAAACCACACGCGAGGATCAACTTGTATGGCTCCATTGTCTTCACTTTTTTCCACTGACCATCCTCCAAATCTTATTGAAAAGAAGGTAAAATAAAGTCATTGTTCATTACTGCAATAAAAATAATACAGTGAAAAACATTAATATTGCGTATAGTTATAATGATTACTGGTAAATTCATTGAAATACTTATTATCATAAGATTCATATTTACATCGTTCATTTGCACAATGTTAGCAAAAACATTAACATTGTGAAATGAAATTTTAAGATTCTTTCACACAACAAAAGAAGATTTTTCCCTAACTGGGATCACCAAAGAAGTAACTTTTTTTTTTTTTTTTTAGGGTTCTATACTGTTTTTCAGTGGTTTCACATAAGCCAGGGTAAATTCGACCAATGAGAAATCTAAGCCTTCACTAAACTTTCTTGTCAAGCTCTAAGAGTCGACTGTGACTGTTACTTTGACCTTGACTTTAGAGTGAAGCCTTGACTTCCTGGGCTATCTTAGGTTTACGGTTAACTATCTTTAGCTCTTTGACTACCAAATTTGGATAGCACACCTTGTGGGGTTTTGGTCTGAGTGACACTACTTATGTGTAATGAACTTTTTTTATCTCATGATTAATTATGTGTGTTTTTGCAAAACTAAATCTGATCTCTTGGAATTTGAATGAAGGCTATAATTTTACATTGAAGCCAACAAAATAATGGAAGACAGCAAGCATTAGTTTTACAGTAATCGATCAAGTGCTGATGACTATGACTGGCATATTGGCACTGCATGGCGAGCAGGTTAGCCAGCCTCTCACTTCATCATAATGGGGCCTAAGGGATTGGGTGTAGGCTTCTAGGCCTAGGCCTAAGCTTTGATTAAAATTTTCTTGGCTTGGTCTAACTTTGCCGCACCCATCAATGTTGACGACGCTGTCTCATGGTAGGAGATGCTGGTTACTTTGCACTACTTGATCTAGAATTAGATTTAGCTCAAGGCATAGCTAATCGAGAGTTGAGAGTCACGAGCGACTGGTAGATAAGGGCCACAATGGTCTTTAAATTGACTAGTTAAATAGTAATGCCGATTTTGCCATGGCCTAGTTCCACATAAAGGCCGCAAGGAAGGCAGGAGGAATAGTAAAAATGAACTTTTCCCAAGCAGCAGCTTTCAGCCTACTTTTTGTACAATGTGGAAGGGCTCTGTTACATGCATTATTTTCACATGGGATATCAGAGTTTATTGTTCATCTCAGATGTACCAATAGGGGATAATGAGTCAAAGAAATTAGAGAATGGACATTTTACTTTCAAGCAGTCATGACCAAGAAAACCCGGGTCTTTTGGTTTAGTTGCATACATGACCCATTGCTCCCCTAAATTTGACATTTAAAGAATGACTTTATACTCCTGCAGTAATACATCTAAAAAGAAATGAAAAAAAGAAGCTGCATGGGCATATTTGAACTCAATTCGAGTCACATTTTGTAAAGTATAATAATGTCAAAGCAAATGCTCCTTTGATCGTGTTTCTTTCATATTGATGCTTAATCTAGGTAAGCACCTGCCCAATACAGTGGACCTAAGTTGTTTTATCTGTTTGACACTTTAATGTACTCATAATTTATCACTTAATATCTTAAGCAATGTCATTTCAAATTGATGATCCTGATATAGAAAACAGTCAAATCCATATATTCAATACACAACACCATATTGAATGAAGTGAACTGAGCCAAACATCTCAGAATCACAATAACGGACAAGCTGACATGGACAGACCACATTAGGACCATATGCAATATGCCAAATTCAACATTTGGATTCCTTGGAAGAAATTTATACGACTGCAATTAGGAAATCAAACTCAAATTAATGTTACAAATCATTTGTAAGACTGAGATTGCAATAAAGCGGTTCAGTTTGGGACCCCCATCACAAGGTTGACATTGAGAGTATAGAAAGAATTCAACAAAGGGCCGTCAAATTTATATGCCGAAAGAGATGCAATTGAAATGGAAAGTCCAAAAATAAAAATATTACTTACAAACCAGATTTGGAAACACCTCAAGAAAAAAGAAAAAGACATAAATAAATATATTTTTGAAAGGTCTCGAAAGTGAAGTAAAACTTCCTCTAGATGCCTTCAAAGAAAATGTTAGGAATCCATCAAAATTCATCATCCCCAAATCAAGGATAAATAGTCATCTGTAATTGTTTGTACTGTCTACAGTGAGGTTATAATACTCTGATAGGAAGAGATATGAACACTGTGGTGTGCTGAGGAATCTTCATTTAAGAAGTTTCAGCTTTCTCTGGAAAAGAAGGAGAATGTGTACATTTACTTCCTTGTTTAAAAGAATCATGTGAGATTAAGCACAGAACTGATTAGGAAAACAAAACAAAACAACGCACCTCCCCAACAAAAACAGTGACCCTCCAAAGCTTACCGCTTGTCTTTATAGTCTCTGAATGTTCTCAAAATATAGGATGGTATGTTTTGTTCATCAAGGTTCTGTTGCTTCAACTGATTTGGAGTAAGCCTTTCTTCTACAGTTGTGTTTACACCACCAATGGCATAATATGCTTGTCTAGCATCTTCACATCGAGGTAAAACGAAAAGGGTTGTCATATCATATGGTGCAGACTTGTTAATGCAGTCAACAGAGAAGCTATAAAGGGAGAGAAGTGAGGATGACAAATTCAGTTATGTGAAACATTTCAATCTCAAAAATCAAAAGTAATATCTGATATTACATGCCGTCAGCCTGCACCATTATATTAGAGGAAAACTTCATGAGATCATGGGGTCCATTGGAGAAGGTCTCAAAAAGTGTTTGAAATCAGACAAAAAAGTAATCAAACCAAAAAGTATGTTTAGAATTTAAAAAATGTAACAGAATTGAACAATTAACCAAATAATAATATGTTGAAAAGTTTTTTCGTGATGGATATCTCAGTTGAATTTTGGCATAAGGCTTAGCTTTCAACTGCATCAATAATGTATATACAGATAAACACCTTTGAAATACAGATGTACAATAGTTAAAATGTTGTGTGATATATTTGTTTTACAAATATGATGAATACGCACTGGTGAAAGTTTCATGTTACATGACCTCTCATGTTAGGATAAACGGAAGATACTGGTAGTTTTGGGGTTTACTTTGCTCAAGGCATTTTGAAACCTTATGAGCTTAGATTATATTTTTACAGCCAACTAACTTTTTTCATATCAAAATTTTTGATAGATAAGATCCAAACTCTGTTCTTTGTTTGCTCTAGCGGCACAAAACTTTAAATATGATATGAATATTATGTTTCATTATTACCTTGTGTCATAGGGCCTGTAGTCTTTCATACAAGTTGTTCCGATTCCAATGCTGGAATTTCTGAAACCCTCTTCTAAGTCATCAGCCTTAAAACTGGTGGCAGTAGGGGATTTTCTGATAGAATTTTTGAGAAGGAAACAAATTAAGAAAAAATGGAGCAATGTGTTTTTGAAGAAAATATCTGTGCAAAAGAGCAAGTGAGGAGGAGATGAAATTGAAGAAGATAAGCAATTTTAAATGGTACATATTTATACATCTTCTGGAAAAGAAGAGGAATTTAAGTACCGGTATTAACTTTTGCCTCATTGTTTTTCCATTAAATTTTGAAATCAGCTGCCTCCTATGAGCAGACGTGCCAACAAGACACTTACTGAAAGAAAGTATAGCTGTTTTGTCCATAAATTGTTGGGTCCATTAGTAGAGCTTTACTCTTGCCTTCTTCGGGACGAATGGTAGAGAAAGCCATTGCAATCAAGAAACACAAAATAGGCAGGAAAATGCAAGTCAAGAGCATGCGCCAGTTTCGCCGATAGTGTGTGAATCTTTTTATGATCAATGCTGAAAGCTGTTGAAATTTCAAGGAAAAGCCTTGCTTGCGAACTTTAGTATCAACATTTGAGGATGTAGACTCTGTGAAGAAAGCAATAAAAACATTGTGTTATCTTTGATTCATGAAATTGAGCCCTTAGTAAAACAAGATATTGCATGAAGGCAAAATTGTCATGGACTCTTGTGACATGTCACAATTAAAACATCTTTAAAATGAACAAAGAGTCAATAAGAAAAGGAATGGATATGTAAAGAAAGGTTTGGTAAATTAATTTGGTTTAATCAAAGCAAACAGTACATAATAACATGAACTTTGATAAATAAAGCTGTAGGAAAAAGCTGTCAATCAATAATGTTTCCATGAAAAGTGCAATTTCAAAATAAAATTTTCATGGTTGAACAATGGAAGGCAGCTCTAAGATTCAGGTTCTTTCTCAGAACATTCATAAACTTACTTTAATACAATATCTAAATAGGAAAATAAGAAAAGATATTGATATTCAATTAGACAACATCTGACAGAGCCATGCAAAGGTTTTGCTCAACTGTTCTTCAGATGACATAATGAAAAACGTGTGCATCATTTACCTTCTCCAGTATCATTTACATATTTAAAACTACTCTTCTATTCATTCTACATACATATGATATATATTGGGCGGGCAAAACCCTCCAAAAAACTTCCTGAACCTTGAAGCCTTATAAATTTAAAAAAAAAATTGACAAAAATAGTGTTCAAATTTTGACGTAGTATAAATAAGTTTAAATAATTTTATGGAAAATTTCATTATGATCAACATACAGCAAAAGATTCATAAATCTAGATCTAGAAAAAGAGACTAAGGATTGTTAAGCACAAAATGGGGACTTAACTGATCAATCAAAACTCTAAACATAAATTGACGATTTTGCGGAGCAGTTTTGATATTGTTGATTTGAAAAACTCCTTACATTTCCCTTGTAAATAAATTGTTTATATTAAGGAAACTTTCCAGGTCTACTTCAATTTAATTGATGTATGTTTGGGGAAAATTTCTTTATGATCCTTTCAGTCAATTCTTAGATAATGAGAGTTAAAATTCAGAAGTGTTTTTTGGGGTTTTTTTTTTTTGCCTACTTGATAATATATAAATACTTTACTGAGGTATCTTTACATATGAATTTGGATACTACTTCTTTAAAAAAAAAAAAAAAGAAGTTTTTCACAAAGCAAAATGGAAAAATCACATTGACAAATATAAATTTAAAAAATCATTTCAAATTTAAATGATAGTTAAAAAAAAACATTTCAAGCCAATGAGAGCTATCTGTCCAACAGTTCATCCATCATTAAACATATCACAATATCTATCTTTTTCCTTTGAAATTTGACAATTGAGGTGGAAAAGGTAAAAAAGTGACTATGTCTAAAAATACTAAAAAACTGTATTCTTTCCTTTTTTTGTTGTTGTTGCTTTTTTCTCTTTTCTTAGGGATTAGATTAGATTACATTACAGGTTTAGGAGGTCAAAGTATAGGTGGTAACCTTTAAAACCCTGTCATATAATGATTACAAGTAACATGATTCACAAAGACGGTGAACCGAAAGACATTTCAAAAATACAAATGCCGTATTAGAATCATTCATCAAATACATACATCATGTCGTGGAGCTCTTTATCGATAGCAATCTCAAAGCTGTTTAGGGAACAAGAATTTTTTGTTCCATATTTAAGACTATTTCATATTTTTATTGTACGAAAGATAAATGAATTTTGCCTCAATTGTGTAGTACAAACCATGGTGTAAATCTTGAATTTGTCACCTCTGGTAAAAGTCACATGCGAATAATCAGAGAAATCAGCATAGTTGATGTTATCTTTGCAATGAACCAATTTTTAAAGTTGTATCAAATCACCTCTTTTTCTCCTATATTTCAAAGAAGGAAGATTTAAAGCCCCCAATCTCTCCCCATATGTCCTATTACAGCTTAAAACATAATCTCTGGACATTTGTTCAATTCTCTCATATATGCTCAACTCATTTACCAGCACAGTACTTAGAATTAAGAATGAGTCCTCTATACTATAGCATAGGCCATGTGGGAGGAGAAATATTATATGATGAGGTATAAACTTCTATGCTAAAGAATAGCCTGAAAGAATCTATTTTGTCAAACGGGGTTTGGAAAGATTTATAGACATCAAGATTTCTTGAGAACAATATTAAAATAAAATGTTTGATTTCACTGAATTTCTTGAATGACCATTCAATTATCACTATATTTGGACTTTCCACACTTTACACAGTGCTAGATTTGTTATTTTGACATAAAAGAGGTGAACATTTGTGATATACACAGTGACTAGAAAAATATGATAGGAACACACAAGCAAATATCAGGACACATCAGTATTAATCTTCATATGATAATGCACTGCAATAAAATTCATGCTTCTCATTTCATGCTTGTTGCCTTTTGGTTAATTTGAAAAAGAAGAAGTCTCAGGATCCTGGTTTTTCCTCATGCCAATTGTTGTATACAACTGTATAAGATTTATATGTAATGATTACACATTCACAATGGGCAGGACATTATCAAATGGAACAAAGTGGGATGTATAACGTAAGGGGAACAGAGACCTAGAAGAAGAGTCATAGTATTTTACAGGGCTGAATATGGACTCATTGATATGGCACTGAACCAATATTGAATTGATCCAAGCAAACATACAACTAAGCAATCAGGCAATCAAACTTACACTATGATATCATCAAGAAATGATTGCACTTTGCACTTACTTCCTTCAGACTGTGTAGAATTATGAATAAAATTCCATTCTCAGTCAACTGCAGCAAAAGCGAGATATGGAAGAACAAATGTGTAAATTGTAACCTAATTTACCTACTGACAGTAACACTCAAACTGAGTCAGTCAGTTTATGTAAAAATGCAAAAGCAAAAGAGAAACTGGTGTGAGTCAAGAATGAATGGACAAGAATTTAAATGCCTAAGGAGTACAGTGATGAGGTAAAGAGAGCACTCGGTGTCCAAATCAAAGGCTCAGAATCATATTCACGTCATGAAGACTTGAATGAAAATTAAACCTATATAATCTTTTGGCTCCCTGATAATTTGATGGGTAGGATTTGAGTGCTTTGTCTGATCAAAGATAAACAATAAGCTCCCACTAACATCCCCCTAAGCGTGCTGTAGCTCAGTGGTAGAGTGTCGGCCTCCTGTATGAAAGGCAGCAGATTCGATTGCTGCTACAAACATATGCGTTTTTTCCTTAGGCAAGAAAAGTTACCCCTACTGCTTCACTCTACCCTAGTGAAAATGGGTACAGCCTTGGCTGGAAAAGTACTCTGCAATGGTCTAGCATTCTACTTATAGAGAGATGGACAAAGTCTGTTACGGTTAATAATTAAGGTAACAAAATTTCTTCTGCTGAACTCAACAGTAACACAATAAGGAGTTCAATCTTTTGGTCACTATCATGCCATATGGGGAAAAATTGTTCTGACTTCATAGAAATGACAATTCTGAAGACAGGCTATTTTCAATGAAATTGAGAAACATATCATTTTAAAACATTTCACCCCTAAAAATCTGCATTCAACTGGATTTCTCATTTTATGTCTTTGAAGAAAATAACTTATGTGATATCATTAATAAGAAAAGATGTGTTTAAAAATAGATTGCGCATGATTAACATTGCTGAACGTTTTAAATTACTATTCATCGATATAATGGAAATATAACATAAGGTGTTAAACTCAACTATATAGACGGGACGGACAGGAGACGTGACGTTTCAGGTCTTACCCTTAGTCAGACAACGAACAAATACTGGTAAACAAATAGATTACATGAATGGGTTTCCTGAATGAGGAAGAACCTACCTTGTTCCTCAACGAAAAAGAAAAGG
>JAOWAY010118745.1:0-10905 GCA_028565895.1 Goniobranchus geometricus
TCTCTCTCTCTCTCTCTCTCTCTCTCTCTCTCTCTCTCTCTCTCTCTCTCTCTCTCTCTCTCTCTCTCCACCGGAAACTGCTTAGAAGTCTTTGGACACTTGCTTTAAGACCAGAGTCCAGATTTATTTACATGTATTGTCTTAGTTTCAGGACTCGTATGCAGATGATCTCGATTTTAGTGATGATGACACGGACTATGTACCTAATTCACATGATGAATCTGATGATGATAGTGCATCTTCGTCTGACTTCCGACCAGTAGGAATCTGTTATAAAAATGCATGTACCTCTGGTCCACTCTTCAATTTACCTCGCACAACAGAAACGTCTGGAAATGTTCAAACGCAACAATATTCTTCAGATTCCACTTTTGATGCCCAAGGAACAATTCAAAAATCTTCAGATACCCCTTTCAATGCTGATACCGATACAGCTACTCGACAATCTTCTTCAGATACAGCTCCTGATGCTCTAACACCTATTCAACAATGTACTTCATGTGTCGTTTCTGATGCTCTTACAACCATTAATTCAGTCGCTGACTTGGGTCTCAATTCTCCCAGAGATGATGATATGCAAACTGTTAATGCGCCAACACCATCAAAATCAAAAAGAATTCAGGGTTTGGTGGTTGATGGAGGGAAATCAAAGAAGCTAGATAAACAACACTTTTGCGTTTTCTGCGGCGTGGCTCAAAGTAAACTGGCTAGACATTTATTCGCAAAACACAAAGATGAGCCAGAGTTGATTCCATTCTTAAATGCTAATAAAAGCACAAAGTCAAAAGAGTTGGCAAAACTTAGGAACGCGGGTGATCACTGTCACAATTTAAAGATTCTTAAAGAAGGAGAAGGAACGATGGTTGTGAAAAGAAAAAAGAGCAAAGAAGCTCAGATAAAGGATTTTGTCCCTTGTCATATCTGCTTAGGATATTTTCACAAGAAAGACTTATGGAGACACAAATGTGTCAATCAAGACATCGAAAAGGGGCCTATGAAGCAACTAGTGAGGAAAGGGCGCCTATTACTTCCAGTTGAAGGCACAGATTCAGACAAACTAAAGGAAATCTTGGCTACTGGGAAGATGGATCATGTGTCCATACTGATAAAAAATGACTTCTTGATAAAACTGATGGGGGAGAGGCAATGTAAAAAAAATGGGTTCGACAAAGACAGATATGGAGGAATAAGAAACAAGCTGAGAGAACTGGGGCGTCTAACCATCGCAATAAGAGAAGCAACTAAAGAAGAATCAGGAGATCTAGCACGCTTTCTACATCCTAAGTATTTCCGTGATGTTTTGGCCGCAACAAGGAAAGTCGCATCTTTTAAGGATGGTTCTGTCGTGAATCCTTCCATTGCAATGAAACTTGGACATAGTCTAAAGCAATGTTGCATGCTGTTGAAAGCCAAGGCAATTGAAAGAGGGGACAAAGCGTTAAGAGTTCAATGTGATGAATACTTAGAGCTACATACCATTCAATGGAATGAGGAAATTTCAAATCAAGCTTTGCGAGAACTGTACCAAAAGAAAAAGAACAATGTCAAAAGAATGCCATTGGCAGAAGATGTTGCAACATTCACTAAATATCTCAACAATCTGGCAACAAAGACGATTTTGGAAATGAGATCAAGTATTCCTCTACAAATAAAAGAATTAAAATGTCTGTGGCAGAGATTGGCTGAGGTAAATCTTACCCAAATAATTCTTTTCAACCGCCGCAGACAAGGTGAAGCATCGAAAATGAAAATCCAAGATTATTTGAAAGGAAAAATGAATGAGCACTCCTCTGACATACTTAATGGATTAAGTGACTTTGAAAAGGTTCTCTGCAAAACTGTGCTGAGGATTGAAATAACAGGAAAAAGAGGTCGTCTTGTCCCAGTGTTATTAACAACCCAAATGAAAGAGTCGATTGACCTTCTGATTTCCGAGAGGGAAAAACTGGAGATACCGTTGTCAAATGAATTCATTTTCGCCAGGATCAACAACGAATCTGATGGACACATCCGAGGCAGTGATTGTCTTAGGAAACTGACAGGAGAAGTAAATCTTAAACACCCTGATAGTTTAACATCCACGTCACTACGAAAACATATCGCAACAATGACACAGTTGCTCAATCTCAAAGACAATGAACTTGATCTGCTTGCACAATTCATGGGACATGATATAAGGATACACCGTGAGCATTATCGCTTACCATCGTCAACAATGCAGGTTGCAAAAGTTTCAAAACTCTTAATAGCAATGGAGAAGGGCACTCTTTCCGTGGAAGATCGAGATCTGGGACGTATTCAGGCAGATGACGAGATTGAGGAAGATGTCGAAGGAGAAGAATCGAATGATTCCGAAGAAGACTCGACAGAAATGACAAATGACCCCATCATTGCAAACCCTGGTAAGTTGGGTTTTTTTTTTTTAATTTCTAGCTGAAATACCCGATAGAGAACGGGAAAACTTGATCCAGTCAATTGTCCTCCCACTTGCTCCCTCCTTCTCATAGACATCCCCTCCCCCACCCCTAAAAAAAGAAAACAAACTAATTATAACAACCCCTTTCCATCGCCGCCAATCGGCCAACCGCCCCCCCCCAAAAAAAACAAACAAAAAACAGCAACAACAACAACAAAAACAAAACAAAACAAAAACAACAACAACAACAACAAAAAGTGACAGAAAAAACCTTACGTCCCCCCCCCCGCCAAACACACACCTGCTCTGCTCCTTCCCGGTAAAATAAAAAGATCCACCCTAAATGTTTCAAATTATTTAGTTTCTAAGAGAGGATGGTTGGCAGATTAAATCTAATGAGAATATTGTTCTGTTAAAGTTCAAGCGTTAGATATATTATTACCAAGTTATTGACAGTATTGTACAATTAAAAGTTGAGCTTTGGAACCATCGTGGCAATGTTATGACAATATTCAACATGTTACATGTTTAGAATATTTTTAAGAGTACTTTTTTTTTTCATTTTCGTCTTTGACATAAAAAAATGTTTTCTGTATGTTCAACATTTATTGTTTAAATCAATACCTGAACTGAAACTGGCTTTGTTACTTTTTCAATTCCTCATAGGAACCAGCGCTCCTACTCTTCATACCAGAGCCAACAATCCAGAGCTTACTGTATCAAACGTTTCATGTAAGTAGGTAATGCTTATCCATGCAAGCATTATTAATACAATGTATCAGGAATAATACACTAGCGTGCAAAATA
Source organism: Goniobranchus geometricus (assembly GCA_028565895.1). Lineage (NCBI taxonomy): Eukaryota > Metazoa > Mollusca > Gastropoda > Nudibranchia > Chromodorididae > Goniobranchus > Goniobranchus geometricus. The sequence continues at coordinate 3,224 of JAOWAY010118745.1, forward strand.
TCGTGTGCATTGTAATTGTACATATGTCACAAAACAACATATATGTCAATGGGCTAACGTTTCCGCCTATCTCAATTGATTTATATAGTGAGTTAGGCCAAAAGGTTAGCCCACTGATGATATGTTTTGGAAGTATACATGTAAGTAACATTTCAGCTATTCTCAGAGATTAAAAGAATGTTTAATTCGAGTTTCATGTCATATGTTTTCAAGACTGGTCTTTCTACGGAAGCAAGAAGTGAAACTGGTGACCCCAAAGATGTGTGCAAGCATCTTTGACAACTGAACTTCATGAAGTGCTTCAATCTTTGTTTGGGCTAAAGAGGGCGGCAATTCAAACATCACCTGTAGCGTTTGAAATTAAAATTTTGAGGTGGTTGCTTCAAATCTGCCTTTACATAAAAGCATCTTCCCGCGCTTTTCCATTTGATTCGCACTTGGGGTTTCATTTTTCGACGTTTTCCTTCATCTTTTATTTAGTTGCTGACATTCCTTAATCAAGCACTCTTTAATTTGAGGGAACGTGATAAACATCATAAAATTCTAATGAGCTGTCACTTTGCCTTCCGCTCTTTGGATTTCAACAGCATTTTAATTTTAACACAGAAATGTATACAGTTGAAATTAATTGTTTGTTATTAACAAATTTAAAAAAGATTGAATTTTTTAAAATGAGTTATTGCTGTTTGAAATCGTACACTTTGTTATGAGCCATACTATAATGTAATGATGATTATGATGATGATGATGATGATGATGGTGAAGAGGAGAAGGGGGAGTATTATGATGATTATGAAGTGTTATTATTATTATTATTATTATTATTTCTCCCATAATATTACATGTGTATTCCAGCCACAAGGAGGGACATGGCGGGAAGACGAAAATGGAAGCCAAGGGAAGAAGAGGCATGTTTGAGATATTTTCAAAGGAGCATAGCGCTGAGAAACCTGCCAGGAAAAGCAGCAATCATGAAGTGTCTGGAACAAGAACATTCTCTTCAAGACAGAACGTGGATTCAGATAAAAAATTATATCAGAAACCACATTAAAAAGCTATCCTGAACCGACATGTATACAATATGTATATATTTCTAAACTATACAAATACAACATTCGAATAATCATCAGAATAGTTGCATAAATTTTGGGATGTAGGACAGTGAGGCTATCAGAATTTTAGTAAAAGTGCGTCAAATGTGCATGAATTTCGCTTCTTGAATCTTGCACTCTCTTGTTATCGAAGTCAATAAAAATATGTGGATGTAAATTTATTTTGATTGAATTAATAACTGTGCAAACAATACTTTGCTGTTGACCTATCAATACTTTAATTTTTAATGTACAATACAATTTTATAGTCGTACTTGTGGAAGAGGACAATTATGTGTATTGAAGTATTCGTTTAAGAGTAATAATTCGCAATGTTAGTACATTATTGTGATAATGAAATCATTTTGATCCCACCATATTACCCAATATCAATAAGGAGGTTTGTGTCGTTCCCCAACATTCCTGTATAATTTTGACGTTGCAACAAAATACAGTAATATCAAAGATTATTCTAAAGTTAGTTCACTCAACACTTTGAGCCGAGGCAGTTCATGTTCTTAATTTGGCCTTAATACTGCTAGGCAGGGTCGCCAGATGTTTTCAAGAAAAGGACCAATGAGATGGCTTGGGACCAAATACGTAAAATGTTAGATATGAGTTACAGAATGCGTATCCCAATACAAGTTGCCACGTTATTTAGAATTGTTGGCCTACCTATATGCCAATCTAGACTGCCATCTGGAAATACTCACAATATTTGATGACACCAGTTTCAAAAAGGGCCAATATGGCAAGCTTGATGCTAATCCGAGTTAAAAACATTTGACTCGTTTCCTGCCACGGGTAATTATATAGTAAAATAATAAAAAAAACTTTCAATCTTTAGATACCGTATTTAGAATCTTTGGTAATATTATAATTTATGATGTTTGCTTTGATATCATCAAATGGATCCCATTACGTTTGGACAAGATCCGGATTTTTTGTTTTGTTGTTGTTTTTAAATAATCATTAACGTTTATGCCATAAGGAAATGTAGGCATATCTGCTTTTTATTTATTATTATATGAGATTTGTTTCAATCCATTAATGAATCCCCTAGAGTTGGGGCAAAATTGGCTTCTTCTGTCAAAAATACTCAACTTCGCTGTCTTCAGATGTACTGTATTACTTGTTTTGGTTTCATTCCATCACCCAAGTACCCGTTTGTTGAGACAAGCCCCCCCCCCCCTCGTCAAATGTCCATTAGCTCTAGTCTTCATGCTCAACCAACAGTAACTTAGCCTACGTATGATTTTTTTAAATCAAATGAATATCCTGTTTTATTTCCATAAATTTCCTTTGAGAGTTGATGCCATAACAAAGTACGTACCGCACGGTATATAATTTCATTCAATGAGTCCAGGTGTTATGAGGAACGATTATTTTTCTTTCAAAAATACACATTAACTGTTGGTACCATTACAAGATATCATATTAATAATTGTCTTTAATATAAATTCACCGAATTGTAATGAAAGACAATTGGTTGAAAGAGATTTACTACATCTTTCTAAAATACTCCTTAACTGTTGATCAATCTCTTAAGAAAAGTATTAAAAAATATTTGTTTTAATTTCATTAAAGAATTCCAAAGGGTCAAGGCAAGACCATCCCAAACATGTTCCTTTGCTGTTGGTACTATAACGTTATATCTTTGTTTCATGACATAGGTCCAGTTTGGTTGGCCAAGATTTATTTCTTCTTTCTGAAATTTGTATTAACTACTAATAATGACATGTAATAAAGCGCAATAAAGTATATGTTTTAAAAATAATTTTGAAATCTTATCATTCCATTACCATACAACTGCAAGGAAAGCATGAGAATAATGACGCTTGGATTTACGACATAAGGCCATTCATTGGGTCTTTAGACATGTCAAAGATTTACAACGTTAACCGGACAGTACATCAACAGGACAGTGTATCCAGAGGTGTCCTCTTAATGTCCTGTCCTCTAAACGATGGTAAATAAATGTATTTGTGAATATTCAAAGAATTAATTAAATTGATGCACCCATTCATTCTAAAATGCCTTTTCAATCCAAAAAATGTAATTTTTCAAGTGAATATCATGATGAGTTATCTACTTGCATGGTATCCTCCTAACGTTGAACTTTCAGTACTGTCCTCTTAATGGAGCGTAGACAAGTGTGTGTGTGTGTGTGTGTGTGTGTGTGTGTGTGTGCATGTTCATTTTTTAACACAGTAGGCCAACTGTCAGTATTTTCCTCAATTTTTCAATTGATAATATTATGGTATTGATAGATTGTATATTTTTATGTATTTTTGTCCAAGAACAGATTTTAATTAATGAAAGAACTTAACAGCACAGCATTGCGGTTGCAGTTATTACCTGAATTTTTGTTTTGTTTCTTTCTCTTTAACTTCTAGGAACTGGAAGGATGACTGCTCTTACAAAAGAAGAGGAGGAACAACTCTCAACACAACTCAAACTCCTATCTCGGTGGGGGTTTGGGCTAACGAGCAAAGAAACTTTGGAGGTTGTCGGCGAATTTATAACTGCCACTGGAAAGGAGAGCCCTTTTGTCGACAACGTTCCGGGTGAAGACTGGCTGGAGAGCTCCATGAAAAGTCATCCGGACCTCAGCGCACGCCTCCCAGAACAGCTTCAGTCAGCGTGGGCCGAGACAGCTGCTAACAAAGACACTGTCGCCAATTGGTTTAAGCTTCTGAAAGACACGTTCAACGACAACAACCTTTTGGACAAACCAGAACAAATTTATAATGTCAATGAGAGGGGATTCCCACTGGACCCAAAACGTCTAAAAGTCAGAGCTACAAAAGGTATTCCGCATCTCTTTCGCCCTATTTGAGGCAGTGGGCACAAAAACATAACCGTTCAGGGATGTGGGCATGCTGACGGGGTTATGTTACCACCATATGTTTTGGATACGGCACAAAATCTTCGAGTAAGCTGGACAGAGGGTGGCCCAGAAAACGCAAAATACAGTCAGTGATAAAGGATGGATAGACCAGTCATGCTTTCGTGATTGGTTCTGTAACCATTTCAATCCATTCCTTCCACCTCCTTGACCTGTTGTGTTAATATTCGATGGACATGCATTGCATTTAAACCCAGGAACAAATAAGGGGGCAGTGAAGAATCAAGTGATAGTTCTCAAGCTTCCTCCAAATTCTACCCATTTCCTACAGCCTTTGGATGTGGGTGTCTATGGACAAGCAAAAACAGCATGGGAGGCCGTTCTTGTGAAATTTGTGCGGCAGAACCTCGGGGTGCCCCTCTCCAAAGAACTTTTTCCATCATTATTGAAGTCCTTATGGGAGTCACCAAGTCTGGGCGAATCCAATGTGAAAGCTGGATTTAAGAGATGTGGGGTAATGCCTCTTAATGCTTCCCAAATTCCCCCTTCAGTATATGAATCATCAGAATTGTTTGACCTCATCCAGCCATCATCATCACATTCCCAGCAACCTTCTCCAATGACTGAGGAACCACCTGCATCACAGTCACAGTCTCCATGCAAATCCGCAATGCCAACAGCACCTGAATTCCCATCAGTGTCAGCCGCATCTTCGCAGTTTCCATCAATGCCCCAAATGTCGCAGCTTTCATCACCAACCCAACCTTCGCAGCTTCCCTCACCAGCCCCACCGTCTCAGCATGCCGTACTATCCCCACCATCACAGCTTCCGTCATCATCTACTCAACTTGATGGTGAGACCCCACCAAAGGCATCGGCACTGTCATCTACAACAACCTCTCCATCATCTGTGACATTGAAAGATTTCTTCATGCAAAAGCTTACACACATTCATCGAAAACCGCAGAACATAAATATGTCAACAGAAAGCGTGCAGTTAAACACCAAGACGGCGAAAGTCTTACATCGGAAGAATGTATCAAACGCCTCCTCGAGGAGGAAGAGAACAAGAAGAAACAAAAAACAATAAAAGGGAACGGCAAAGGCAAAGGCAAACTCACAGTGAGTAAAGAGAATGTTGTTATTCCACCTGAACCACAGTCTCAAAACAAGACTAATTCTGAGTCGAGTGACAGTGACAATTTTGATGATAGTGACAATGACTCGGACTGGGCCCCTGCGAGAAAAGTTTTGCGTAACATGTTTGATCTGTATAAAGATTATTGAAACATTTCTCTGTCCAATTTCAATTTTATCAGTTTTCAGTGTATAGATAATCACCTTTTTTAAAGTTGTTAATTGTTTACAGGTATCAATCATTAGATTCAAGTTTTTTAGTTTCAGTTCCTTTTAGTTTTAGTGTTTTCACTGCATTTTTCATGGAACTGCAAAGTAGGCTAAGCCTCCTACCATTATTTACTCTCATATTTGTTGTCTTTTTTCTTCTTTATCTGAACGCTTACGAGGGCCTTTTGAAAATTATTCTCCCGTGTGCCACTTGGCAAGCATTTTCATTCTGAAATTCTATGATTTTCCATGTTCCACTGCTAGGGTATGGAATTGCCCCTTTTTGTCAATTTTAACCCTAGCCAAACGCCGTGTTCCGAAAAAGGGAACGCTCGAGTTTGTTTAGACGCTGCTTGGCAACCAGCCAACCTAGCTTGCCCATCTTCCGTGACATCTCCAATTCACCATTTTGATGAGTTAAAAAAGGTTCTTCGTTGAAAATGGGTTTCGCATTTAAGAGTTATAATTATTACAAAAAGTAAAAACGTAATCGAACATCGTGTTCCACTTTTTGGGTCATACTTATAAAGAGAGAAAAAAATAGTACTGCACAACGAACGTCGTGTTCCACTTTTTGGGTCATACTTACAAAGAGAGAAAAAAAAGAGTTCTGCGCAACGAACGCCGTGTTCCACTTTTTGGGTCATACTTTTAAAGAGAGAGGTCAGAGGTCAAGTGATGGAATGTCTCTGTTTTCATTGAGAGACAGCCGCGTTCATTGCGCTAGCGAGCTAGTGTTTGAGAGAGCAATCTAATCTCGCGAGATAGAGCGTGACATGACGTCAGCATTATGGGATAGCAATGAAAACGGAAGAGACCGGCTTACACGCACTAACTTGCTTACAGTTTACAGTACAGTGCTTTCACGTGTGTTCGAATTCAAATCAACCAAGACTACAACAATGGCATCGACTGGACGATCTCGACCCAGCACAAGCAGAAACATTTTTGATTCTGTTCAAGAAGATCTAGATTTACGAGTTGGTGAATCGGAGGTTGGTAGAGCTATTGATGAAGACGACGTTGCCGATTCAAACGACTATGACGAGGAAGGTGAGATTGAGATGAGCGATGAAGAGGAGTTCGTCCCCTTTTCAAGTTCTAGTGATGATAGTGATGGCTCTAGCAGTGAGGATGACGAACCTGCTTCTTCCCAGGACCTAAACACCTCTACCATTACAGACAGCATAGTTGGTGGAACTGTTGTTAGGACAAAAACCTACCATGGGAAGGACACAACCGAGTGGAGCAGCACTCCTGTGGCCCCAAATGCCCAAACAACTCAAGGTAATATTGTAAATCTGCCTCGGAATCGAATTCCAAACTCGCAGAACGCTACAACCCCGTCGGAAATGTTTGGCATGTTTGTGTCTCACAACATCATCCAACTCATCGTAAGATACACCAATGAAGAAGGCCGACGGCAGAGAGGTGATGCGTGGGTTGAGACGGATGATGTAGAGATCAGGGGACTCATTGGTATTCTAGTCTTTTTGGGTGCCCAGAAGCAAAGTAAGGTCAGCCTTGTTACAATATGGGAGCCCCTTATTGGGCAAGATTTTGTTCGGGCTACTATGTCGAGACATAGGTGTTTTCAATTGCTGAACATGATGCGGTTTGACAGCAAAGACACCCGACGCCGAAGACAGGAAAATGACAAACTAGCGGCCCTGCGAGAAGTTTTGGACCTCCATCAAACCAATCTAAAAGAGCACTTCATCCCAGGTTCTTCCCTCACGGTTGATGAACAGCTCATTCCGTTTCGTGGGAGGTGTTCATTTATCCAGTACATCCCCAGCAAACCAGCAAAGTATGGCCTGAAGTGTTTCTGGATCTGTGACTCGGAGACCTACTACCCTCTGAGATACATCGTTTACACCGGTGCAATGTCAAGGATCCCTCGCGTCATCGGGCAGGGTCAAGGTCATGCTGTGGTGATGGAATTGTCGTTGCCCTACCAGAACAAGGGTAGGAACATCACAATGGATAATTTTTTCACCGACACAGCTCTTGCTGAAAAACTCATCCAAAAAAGGACAACCGTCGTTGGAACTGTTCGACGCAACAAGCGGTTTCTTCCTACCGAATTCAAGGCGAAGAAACACCTCCAGCTACATGATTCGCTCTTCGGATTCTCCGGGGACAAGTGCATCGTCAGCCACCAAGGGCACAAGAACAAAAATGTCATCTTGCTGTCAACCATGCACTCCCTGCCAGAGATTGCTCCAGGAGACAAAAAGAAGCCACAGATGGTACTGTACTACAATTCAACGAAAGGGGGGGTCGACACAATGGACCAGATGTGCCTCAACTATACCACCAAGAGACAGGTGAGCAATAAAAGATAAAGTGTAGATTTCTATAGCGCCTTTTCGCAGAGAATCGGGGGGGGGGGA
>JAOWAY010118856.1:0-17309 GCA_028565895.1 Goniobranchus geometricus
TTGAATTTCATTTCAATGTCTTCATGACTCATTGCCATGGTAGGGGGCCAGAGAGAGAGAGAGAGAGAGAACGCAGGCTAGAGGGCTGCTAAAGAAATTTGTTTGACCCATTTATTTCATTTTGAGACTGCAAAGACAGTGTGCAGGTTTGATTGAAACTGCTTCAATCTTTTTTGTTTCTTGTTTTAGGGTCGCTGATTGCAAACTTTTCTATAAAATTTCAAAGTTATTACTGTATTTGACAGAGATTGGCATTTTGCTCCACATAGTTACAGTGCTTGAGAGTCAGTAAATGATGGTGGCTGTGTTGTATTTGGTTTTTTTTTAATAGAGTGGGCTAGGGGGGTGAAGGTGGATAATGGTAGGATGTGAGTTTGATTGTCTGATCTGCTTCTCTGTCTGTTTAGATAAAACATACTGATCTTTTGGTTTGTAATGAACGAGTCCAGTTTTTCCTATTACATCTGTTTTATATATTATTATTATTATTATCATTATTATTATTATTATCATCATTATTGTTTGACCAGATCCTTCCAGGAGGCAAGGCAGGCAGTGAAAGCCTAGATCAACAGATGAAATCGCAGTTGCATACAGACGAACATGGAGACATGACTCTCACCTGCATCATTGACAAGAAGAATATTTACACCTATGAAAAGCTGGGATCTGGATCATTTGGACTTGTTAGACGTGGTGAATGGGTTACACCAACAGGGAAGAAGGTAGCCTTTTGTCAAGAGTTGTCATAAAAAGTCTCTGTTGTTGTAGAGCTGTTAACTTAGTTTTAGTCAGGCAGTTTTGCTTAGCAAGCAAATAGAGTTCAAGGTGGCCGTATGCTTGGAATTTTAGCTTTAGTAGGACAGTTTTCCTACTTGGCAGTGTTATAGGTGGCCGTATGCTTGGAATTTTAGTTTTAGTGGGACCGTTTTCCTATATGGCAGTATTATAGGTGGCCGTATGCTTGGAATTTTAGTTTTAGTGGGACCGTTTTCCTATATGGCAGCATTATAGGTGGCTGTATGCTTGGAATTTTAGTTTTAGTGGGACCGTTTTCCTATATGGCAGTATTATAGGTGGCTGTATGCTTGGAATTTTAGTTTTAGTGGGACCGTTTTCCTATATGGCAGTATTATAGGTGGCCGTATGCTTGGAATTAATTTTAATTTTAGTGGAACAGTTTTCCTTCTTGGCAGTATTATAGGTGACTGTATGCTTGAAATTTTAGTTTTAGTGGAACAGTTTTCCTTCTTTGCAGTGTTAAAGGTGACTGTATGCTTGGAATTTTAATTTTAGTGGAACAGTTTTCCTTCATGGCAGTATTATAGGTGACTGTATGCTTGGAATTTTAGTTTTAGTGGAACAGTTTTCTTTCTTGGCAGTGTTATAGGTGACTATGCTTGGAATTTTAGTTTTGGTGGAACAGTTTTCCTTCTTGGCAGTGTTATAGGTGACTGTATGCGTGGAATTTTAGTTTTAGTGGAACAGTTTTCCTTCTTGGCGGTGTTATAGGTGACTGTATGCTTGGAATTTTAGTTTTAGTGGAACAGTTTTCCTTCTTGGTAGTGTTATAGGTGACTGTATGCTTGGAATTTTAGTTTTAGTGGAACAGTTTTCCTTCTTGGCAGTGTTATAGGTGACTGTATGCTTGGAATTTTAGTTTTAGTGGGACAATTTTTCATACTTGGCAGTGTTGTAGGTGGCTGTATGCTAGGAATTTTGGTTTTTAGTGGGACAGTTTACCTTGGCAAGTAAGCGGTGTTATTGGTGGCTGTATGCTTGGAATTTTAGATATAGTGGGACAGTTTTCCTTAATAGGCTAGTAGTCTTATAGGTGGCTATATGCTTGGAGTTAAAGTTATAGTGGGGCAGTTTTTTAAACTGGTCAGTAGTGTTATAGGTGGCTGTGTGCTTGGAATTTTAATTTCAGTCAGGTAGTTTTTCTTAACTGGCATGTAGTTTGATTTTTTTGTTGTTGTTTTTTTTGGGGGGAGGGGGTGTTTAGTAAGCCAATTTCCACCCCAAAAGATCAGTTTTTGTTTATTTGTATGTTTTCAGCAAAAATAGTAATTTGTTTTGAAGATACCCGTTGTCCTTTTGTAGATTGAAATCATAGATTTTAAAATCTTTTTTTTTATACGTGCGTTGTACTTGGAAATGTCTATCACTTTTGGGAATAACTGAAGCTTTTTGGCAAAGGCTGCTGGACTATGCTTCAATATTATGAAACTCCTGAAGTGTTTAATATTGGCCGCTGTTCATATTCTTTCTGTACATACACATGCCAAAGGTTAGGTCATATGATCAGAGTACATGGAAGACAGAGAGAGGTATAATACTTATAGCAAAAATGAAGTTTTTCACAAATCATTTTAATTCTGATGGACACAATCCACATATTTGCACTTATTACTGCTGGCATTCTCGCTGCTGTGAAGGAATTTTTTGGCTTTGACATGAGAGGAGATGCTCGTAGCTTGAGTACAAAAAGGGAGCATAATACAGTTATCTAAGACTGAGCTTCAAGCTTCCGATGAAGCAAAGAAATGAAAGAATGAGAGAGCTGAGGCTCAAATAATACTCTGTGAGGTAGCAGATAAAGAGGAATGAGGTCCAGTATATCTTAAGCATGTTTAGAATTGTCTTGTCCAGTTTCTGTCGTGTTTCTATGAGTTTTTGTTTTTCTTTTTTTTTCTAAACATTTTGTCTTCTATTGCGTATTTCTAAAAATTTTTAACAGCACCAGTGCTTTAAGAACCAGGGTCCACCTAGCTGCACAGTTTTTTCAGACAACAGAATATTTTCTATATAAATTGGCCTTGTAACAACATGCCCAGGTCTGACTAACAACACGATTTTGAACAGAGGCCTTACTTTCTAATTTGACAAATTGATTCTGTTTGCTCATAAACCTCCCACTTAATGCATAAATCCCATTACATTTTGTCTTTCCGCGATTAAGCCATACATCTCAGCTTTCAATAGGTGTTGGTAGAGATGTACAGATACCTGCCAGACTAAAGGTGCCATTCAGTCCACGTGGACAAAGTAAACTGATCACTGTCCGTCTTAGTAAAGCATTTACAAAAGACATGGTTGTACCCACCATGCTCCTAGCAGAAATGAAGTTGTCTTTCTGTCCACATGGACATATAAACAGTGATGACTGTCCAGCTGAGAAGGCTGTTCACAGAAGACATGGCTCCACCCGTCAAACAGCAGGGTATATTGTGCAGTGATAAGGGGACAGGGAAGATAATGAGTTTACTCTGACATGAGATCTAAGTTAGGAATTGAATCAGTCAATTAAATCATTGCTGCACATCTCACCAGTGTGGAGATGGTGAATTAGAAGACTTTCCTTGTCTTGTTGTATTTGGTCAGCTTTTACTGACTGGGCTTTGGCTCCGCCTCTTCAGCTGTAAGAGTACACTTTCCTTGTTTAGCATGTTGCATGTTCTTAGAGCACTAGTACTGTATTGGGGAATAGTTTTTTGAGTTGGTTTTTTTTTGTTTCTGAACATATCCTGATAACATTGGATAGCAATGACGCTGATACCAAAATACAAACGTTATCAGAGGTCTTTTCTTCTTATTTATAATGATATTGTGAGAAGTGAATTTTTAACATAATTTTGGCACCTTTTATTTCTGTACTTATTTACATAATTTTTTTTCGTTTCAAAATTCGTAACAAGAAAACTTACATATAAATTGAAAATCCATCTAATCATTTTTAAATATTGGATCAAAAAACATCTGTACAAAGTTTGAAGGAGATGCCAAAAAAAAATCTGAAACTTTCGTATTTTAAATTGTTGGAAATTTAGGGGAACATCCAAGATGACCTCTGTTTCCATGGCAACTGGAATTTTATGCTCCCCCAAAATCTACATATTTCAACACACATTCCATGCCCAGCCTACCTGATAACTCAACTTGATATGATGTACAGAGATATTTTTCTTTCAGAAAGAATAGAACAAAGGAACAAATTTAATTTACAGCAAGAAATGCCTTTAGTATTATCTGCTTCTTTTATCTCAGTGTCTGCTGTAGACATTATTCAAAGAAATGGAAGGGAAAGTGGTTGATTTTTTTTACACTTCAGATATTTTTATGCTTTTATTTCTCTTCTTCAGAAAGGTGTGGCTGTGAAGATTATCCGCAGGGATGTCTTGGCACAGCCTGGGGCATTCGAGGATTTTGTGAAGGAGGTGAACTTCATGCACACACTTCGTCATGCCAACCTCATCCAGTTGTTTGGCGTAGTATTATCAACCCCTCTAATGATGGTAAAGTTTATGTTCTTTTTGAAAATTGCTTGTTTTACAAACTATGAAAGATATAAAAGAGTGTACCCAAAAGAAGATTATGGCAAAATTATCACGCAATATCTCAAAAAAAAAAAAAAATAGAAATCACTAGCTTGAACACATATTGTGTTGTACATATCTTCAAGTTTTTATTCTCATACTTTCCAAATGCTTCGTGTGGCCACATTGACAGCAAGGGTAACATCAACTTGATATGAGAATTCCTTCCAAAACACTCCTCAGGATGTTGTGGTACACCATGTTGATTGCCGCCATCATTCTTTCTTTTTCATGTCATCAATACTTGCTGGAAGTGGTGGGATAAAAACTTTGTCCTTAACATACCCCCTCAAAACTAAATCACTCTTAGTGAGATCTGATCTAGCAGGCCAAGTGTTGAGACCATTGAGATTTAATAACAGTGGGAGGATTACATAACTGATTATGTAACCACAGCAGTCAAATTGACACCAGATCAAACCCGGATAAGTCCTTAATCAAACAGTCACTAATTCAGGCCATTACAGTGCTGTAGATTGGAAGAAGTGTGTAATTGTTTTGCCATATTCTTTCAGGGACACCCTGTCCAATATAAGGGTAAATGATTTTGGCTATCCTGTTTATAGCTTTTGTTTTTTTGTATCCATTTTCTTCTAATTATCTGCATATTATATAAGTCCCGGCAAATAAATATGATGGAAGATGAGAGTATAAATCTTAGTTTTGTTTTTCTTCTTTTAGGATAATCCACCTGTCATTAATTGCGCTTTGTATGTTATATGAGGGAATTGAAGGGTCTTTATGCTCTGTATTTTATATGAGGGAATTGAAGGGTCTTTCATCACTCCGGTTTGATAGCAGTTCTCAGAAGCTTTTCTTAAAGCCACTGGTTTTTAATCTATCGTTCGATCTATTCATAGTGTTAATTTGCTAAAGGCATTATTGCCTGTTTCCCAAATGCGTTGTACAGTGGCTACTGCAGAGTGCGCTCCTGCAGGACTCCTTTGATGTGCTGTTGATTGTGGTCTTTACTCCGGAAATGGGACTAAAAGCAAAAATTGATTTATTGGATTACATTTATGTATATCCTTTGTGGATGACCTGAAAACTCGTGACAGTGATAAAAGAAGAAGGAGAAGAGGAACAGAGGATGAAAGCAATGGAATATGGTAGTTTCTTGGTCATGACTTATGACACACACATAGATAATTAGCCTTGGATCTGTTCTGTCTTCTCCTCTAGTAGAAACACATCAGAGAAGTCATTTTGAGAGGCAAAAGGGCACTACCTTTGTTACCTCTTCATATTGGCAGTGACCTTGTTTTGACCTCTCAATCGCCAGAGGTTTTAGCTCAGGTGCATCCTGTTAGTAAGTCCACAAGATGGCTTCATTCAAGGTTAGGTAATCATTTACATCATCAGGAAGTGAAGAACTTAATGTCAGATGATACTTTCTCAAAGACATTTAATGTTTGCAATATAAAGGGCTAAAAAGAAGAAAAAGATTGCAAAAATGTAGCTCTATTATCCACCCTATAGTCATGCTGATGGAGCTTCACACTGACATTTTTTTTCTTTCCTGCCGAACAACTTTATAGAGCTTTTAGATGGTGACTTACAGACTGTTAGGCATGAATACATTTTTCAGACAAGGACCATGTCGTCTTAAAGATCAAGTACTAATTCACATAAGAGCCAAGAGAGGTAAGCTACTTAAGTGCCTGACCTTACAATACAATGCTTAGGACGTGATCATGAGCGAGTCTGTACCAGCAGGAGGCAATCCTAATAGGTCACACATCCAAAAAATGTCCATTGTTGTATCTCAAATGGGAACCATTCATGCTATCTCTCAGCCACTGGCATCCCTTATGGGTTTACCTTCTCATTGTCATCAGGTGACTGAATTGGCGCCACTTGGATCTTTACTGGATAAGCTCCATGAGAAACAACAAGCTATCCTCATCTCAACTCTGTGTGACTACGCCATCCAGATCGCCAATGGAATGCGATTTCTAGAATCAAAACGCTTCATCCACAGAGATATGGCATGCAGAAATGTTTTGATGAAAACTAATGAGCTTGTGAGTACTGGAATGAGTTTCCCTACCTTTTTAAGGGCTTTGTAAAATAAGTAGTGCTATGCCTAGAGTTATAAGAATGTTTTGCTGCTGTTTGTGTTTACATGTAATGTGTGCATGGTAATATTAAACAAACATCAGTCTTGATAAAATAAATAGTCATCAAGAGAGTAAAATTGTAAATTGGTTGTAAATTTGGTAAATTTCAATTCAACATGGAAGATTGGTTGGAAATAATTTAAAATTGTTTGTATGATGTTTCAGAGGGGATATGTTTCTGTTGTCTCAAATAAATTACATCACCTCTTTGTATCTTAAAGAAGCAATGTGATTCCATAATTTTCTTGTCTAAATAAGCTTTCCTGTTTGGTGCCAATTTTATAAGCAAGTGTTTGGCATGAATGGAATATGAATTTGAAGTGGGATGATGATTATGGGCTTTGCTTTTCTTGCTCAGAAGTTTTGACAAAATGCCTATAAAATTTTCTTGGCAGTAAATTTTTCTTCAAGTTAGTAAATTTTAATAATATGCATAGCTCAGGCATGGTTACCTTTGACTCTTGTTTTTCTACACTGTAATGACATTATACATTTGTTTCATTATTTTAGATCTATGTATACAAAAATATACTAAAAACAAATTTTATCATGTCATTTTATTATGTACACTAATAATTATGAATAATACTGTATTATGGTCTATTCAGTATTATTTGACTAACGGAGCTAGATATTTCACTCCGCTTCAAGTCATGAAATAATCATTCAAATAATAACATATTACAGTCTAGAAAAGAATGAGTAAGAGCATACTGGAAGAACTTGCAACTGCCCAACTACTACTGACAAACATGAACAAGAAAGAAAATTGAAATATGTGGGCTATGCCATCAGAAATGAGAAAATAGTTCTCATGGCATCGGTGCTGCAAGGAAAAAAAAGACACTCTAAGAAAGAGAGGAAGGCCATCTGTAATCTTTATAGATGATATCAAAGTGATTACTGAAATGATTGTGAGTGAAATTGTCCAGAGAAAAAGAACAGAGAGGCTGGAGACAAGTTACAAGAGTATCAAGTGTAGTAACTGATATTGGTGGCGATGATGGTGACAGGTGACCAACAGCAAAGTTGGCCAATTTCACATCCAAAAACAAATCAAACCCTAGCACGTTGTATATGTCAGTTTTTCTTCAATAAAAACTCTACAATATGTGTTGTTTATTAGATGATACAGTAAAAGTTAATTTTTTTCATTAATTTTATTACTCAAGTAAAAATATGTAAAATAACAGTATTTTTCTTAAAAATGGATAAATCAATGATGGAAAAACAAATTATGCAGATGTCTGGAAAGAAAAGTTATATGTATCTGTTGCCACATGAGTTCTGTACTTCTATTTAAAGTTTGAACAAAATTGATCCTCCCCTTAGTGCATGAGGGCAGTAAGAAAAACAAATCTCCAAGAGAAAAAAATGTAAAATAAATTAACAGAAATTCAGAAATGAATTTTTTTTCACTTCAGTTTTACATATTTATTACTCTGAAAATGTCCTGAAAAGCTTAAAAAAGATAACAATACCGCATCATAGATTGCAAAACATTATGAAAAAAAATAACATATCAATAATTTAAAAAAACTAGTTTATAGATGTAGAAAATGAAAGAAAATTTTTGTTTTTAATATCCAGGAGAAGGTGGTGCTGGAGCACGAAAACTTTTGAAAGCCCCCACGTTGCCAGCCAGTATATAGCTTGGTAGAAAAAGAATGTCCTGTTAGAGATAATCAGCAAAATAATTGTAAAAATCTATTCTTTTATTCACAAATTTTTCATGCCAGTGACTGGAATTGATTCGAAAATTCAACAAAATGTCCTGATGAATTTTCGCTGCGAATGAAATGTAAACCTAGAGAAGAAAACAGACAAATACAGGGAAAATATAATAAAAGATGAATAAAACCTTGCACGGTGCAGTTAATTAACTTACAAATTATTAATCAAAAAGAAGAAATGATAATTTTTATTTTACGACCGAAACCAGTAATTGATATATGAATGAGTGCTGTTTATCGAAAATTTCCAGTACGCTTAAAATTTTTTTTTTCTTTTTACTAAGTTCCAAGGAGTCTACAGAACATCTATGTTCCAAGTTATTCAAAGGCTGAGCAATTCATCATTGCCACTTTTATTTGTGATTCCTATTGCTGCGACATTACTTATAAATATGCAGATTTGATCTGAATGAAAAACTTTCATTTTTTTCTTCTCATTTCGTTTTTCTTACTTTCCTTTTTTTTAAAATTTGATACCATCTGACTTGAAATAATTTTTTTAAGTAACAGCCACCCCAGTCCGCTGACCATCAAGAGTCAGGTCCTTGATACTAAGAGATGATCCAGTTGAAATAATGGTCTTCGTCCTGGTTCTCATAATCATACTTCTTTCATGACCTTGGTATTCTGTTGTAAAACTAATCATAAATCTATGAAATCATGGATGGATATGAATAAAATGGCAATTACAAATGATATTGTTCTTAAAATTTCATGTTCCAAGCTAATAGCTAATAAAGAGTATAGTAATGAACCCATTAGGCAGCTCTATGACTGCAATGTAAACAAAAGTGCCCTACCCCTTTTTGCAATCAGCTGACTGATGACCCTGACATTGAATTTATAGGAAACAGTTGTTTTCGGACCAAATTACCTCAGACCGGTGCACACAAGTCTATTCTATTGATATTTCACAATGAAAGTGAAAGAAATATGATAACTGCCCATTTAATCTAATGAAATGAATTTTATTTTTATTTTTCCCCTATATTCACGAAAAGCTTCAACACATGCTGTGTCTGAAGAGAAGTAGATCTAGATCGGTATTGCAGAAGTGACCATCACTACAATTTTCACAATCCATCCGCTGTAATTCATTGTCACTTTGGAATTATTCTGTTCTGTCCAAATCATTGTCAGACCTGGAAAATTGGTAAAATTCCTCACAACTGTGAGTCCCAGCCACGAACTACAGAAAAAACAAAATGGTGACCGGTTTGAGCTGACCTGACTGAGGTCTAATATTTTGCTATTATTTATCATTTTTCAGATAAAAGAGCAACTTTTTAAGAACTTCTAGTGAACTTTTGACCTTTTGCCTTTCCATGCACAAATAATACTTGAAGGGAAATATATTTCACTTTTTATGTGTTGCTAATCTCTAGTAAGGAGAGGGCTCAAGGGAAAAAAATTATTCCAAACTGCTTCATTTTACTCAGATGTTAAATGAATACCTAGCAATAGGTTGGCATTGTTGCGATGACTGTGCTGTAATTTACTGTACACTCCCCAGGAGGTATGCCTGCTAGGGGATGATACATTGTAGAGCGCTTTGAGACTGTTCATAGAACGGTGACAAGTGCTACAAATGCAATCTTTATCTTTTTGATAAAATATGGCATTATTCTTTGCCTTATCTCATGAAATGTACAGTGGAGTCCGCTTAAGATAAACTGGTTAGGGACTGATTCAGTAACCATTTCAAACAGAATTAAGCATAAAATAAGGGGAATAACTGTGCATGAATAATTCAGTGTATTACCAGGCCTTCAGTGTTATGTGTGGTCTGAGTTATTTGTCCATATGTCTCAAATTCAAATTC
Source organism: Goniobranchus geometricus (assembly GCA_028565895.1). Classification (NCBI taxonomy): domain Eukaryota; kingdom Metazoa; phylum Mollusca; class Gastropoda; order Nudibranchia; family Chromodorididae; genus Goniobranchus; species Goniobranchus geometricus. Next base: position 10,052 of record JAOWAY010118856.1, read on the forward strand.
AAAATAACTTTATTCATCTCCAATAGGGAAATTGTTTCTTGTATGTCAGCATACACATAATAAAATACATTTGATGAAAAATAATAAAACGTTCGACACAGGTAAATGATAAATTAATGTTTTGGTACGTGTAGACAACTGCGTTATTTGTTATGCCCTAAAGAGTAATTGTTTTTTCTCTTTGTGTAAGTGTGTTCAAGTAATTGTTTAACACACACCGATGGACACACCAAGTTTATCTTAAGCGGAATGAGGGCACCGATGTTTATATAAACCGCAAGATGGATAGTAAAGATAAAGAAGGAAAAGGTTGGGTCTCATGAAAAAGTTTATATAAACCGAGAATTTATCCTAAGCCAAGTTTATTTTAAGCGGCCTCCACTGTATAAATTTCCCAAATAGGGACTTTTTGAAAAAGAATAATTGATGAATATTATCCCACAGTATGAAGCAAAGAGAAAAGAAGCAAATTCTGGTGAAAACCTAACCAAAAGGGAAAGTTTTATATTTTCGAGTTGAAAGAATGTCAAATTCTCCGTTGAAATACTTTTTATGTGTGAACATAATGAAGGTAATTTTTCAAAAGTGTCTGTTCGACATGAAAACTGTATGAAAAGCCTGCTCCATGCTAATTCCACAAAAATGGAACTTGACTTATTTCTTTCTCTATTATTTGTTTTACACAGATCAAAATAGGAGATTTTGGTTTGATGCGAGCCCTCCCAAGTCAGACAGATCATTATGTCATGTCTGAACAAAAGAAAGTTCCTTTTGCTTGGTAAGAGAAGCAGATTATTTCATCACCTTTAACTCCTAGATTTATTTTTTGATAAAAATTACCAGTGCATTTGAAAAGAACGCAATGAATAGAGATCTTTGAGGTGAACTTTTTTTTTATCTGAAGGAAATGTGATATAGGAATTCTTACCTAATTGCACTTTTAAAGGATCCATAGTTCTTTAAAATATCTTTCATCCTACTTTCTAATTTTTCCATGACCGTCATGCAAGATTCACTTGACAAGAGACTTCTATAGGCAGGTGGCTGGGATAGTGAGACCGGGGTGTAGTCACTTATTATCTGTACATAAAATGAGTGCCTATGTAGGTAAGATTCAGAATAATATCTAGTTGAAAGCAAAACATTTCTTTTTGAGTTCCTCAAAATGTCTGCTTTGTCAGACAGTTCATAGGCAGAAAGGTTTTGTGGCAAGCTTTACAGAAGTGCCAAGGGTGGTCATGTTAAGTGGGTATTTTATCATGCAAATTGTCAACCACTGACTATTTTCTCATTGAGTAATATTGACAAGTATTCTCACATACCAGATGCCCCACCCACATACTGCTGATGAGTTTTCTCGTGTTTGATGCTAGTGCTGGTTTAACTGAAAATACAAGCTTTCATCCAAACCAATACTGTTTATTCTAGCTAGGAGCTTTCTGGTATAGGACGTTCTATTCTCTTTTCATCAAATAACTATTGATTCTGCTAGTGTTAATCTTAAAAGTTTTTCCATTTGTTTTACAATGTCTCTTGTACCAGTTAAAACGTGTCATCAAAACACCTATGAGGTTTCTAGACGAGGAAATTATGGATTTCTCAGATTTTGATGTAGATGAGGATGAAATTATGAGGATTAGCATCTCAAGTGACAGTCAGATGAAAGTGAAAGTGTTGATACTGAGCATGATGGTGTTGCTAGAGTTAGAAATGTATCAATCCTTTCTGGTTTGGCAGCTGATGATGAGAGGGCGTGAACCCATAGATCTATCTATCACTGGTAATAGTGGCATCCAGACAGATATCAGGAAGGCAAGTGCAGAGCTGAATGAAGTTTTTAAAAAACAAGATTTGTCTATTTGTTTTTATTTTATGACTTTTTTTTCTACAAGACCCAAAATTTTCTCTTCTTGAGAAAATTGCTCGATATAGATTGGCGTTCATGGAGACAGTCCTCAGCACTGAATGAGTTAAGGAAGGCTTTGCCGAATGTTCAAGAGCCTCTCAACCATCCCCATCCCTGAAATATTTCCTTGTTCTTCTGCTGTCTTTGCCATGCTAATAAATACAATAGATGAGTCACTCTCTAACCCAATAGAGATTTACTCTTGAACTATGAGAATCATGGAAGGGAGTGAATTTGTTTCTTTAGAATATAAAAAGTTCATAGAATGTGAAGGCAGTGTGTTTACGTTGGGATTGGGGGGAGAGGAGGAGTGATTTTGAGAAGGGATGAATAAAACTCATTAGGCTTGATTATTCTTTTCCCTTTTTGCAAAAAAAAAAAAAAGAAATGTTAGTGTCTTTCTTTCTCCTTGTATCTGAAGATGGCTGAAGTATCTGTTGACAGACCAATTAAGATTTTGAAATATTTTTGAATTTCAGGTGTGCGCCAGAAAGTTTAAAATCTCGACAGTTTTCTCATGCCAGTGACGCTTGGATGTTTGGTGTAACCCTTTGGGAGATGTTTACATACGGGCAGGAGCCTTGGATGGGGTACAATGGATCAGAGGTAAGAAAGTAGAAAGATAAGTTTATAGGAATGAGCCACAGGCTTAATTTATTAGGAGCTTTATCAGTGAGAATGAAGTTTTCCGTAAATCTCAAGGTGCATTCCAATGCCTTTTAGTGATATCAAACAGTTTACTGACATTCATCAATTTATTAAGACAGTTTACAGTTATTACGCATTTTCCAGACTCCATTTTTGAGATTGGTTCTTTGCCTGATGCATGTAATAATGCGAATGATATTTTACAGTGTTATTGACCAATAAATAGATTTACCATAATGAAGAAAAACATGGGTGAAACAATTCTTTAATGTCGTATTTGACAGTAAAATTAGAATGGTTCTTTTTAAAATCTGGAATGATGGATTGGTGTTAAGGAATATTGGCAAATAGAACCCTCTTTTTGGCCTCATATTCGTGTTTTTAATCGCTGTGGTTCTCTTAAAGTGATGTGAGTGGTGGGAAGCTCTGTTATGAAAGTGTGGTAGGGGTTGAGTAGATTGTAGTAATCATTACATATTATCTATTGTGTTCTTCCTTGCTGGATTTGAGATGTTTAGCATTAAGTCTTTTCTTAGTAAGGTATTGTAGAATCTTGATGGATTTACTAGATGCTCTGAATTAATTTGAAAAATAAGCACTAATTTTACCTCACAGATTCTTCACAAGATAGATGTCAAAGAGGAGAGACTTTCTCAACCACCTTTCTGCCCAGATGAAATCTTTTCACTCATTCAGCAATGCTGGGCCCCAAAACCGTCCGACCGGCCTACTTTTGCTGCTTTGAAAGAAGTATTAGCTGAGGTGAGTTGGCATTTTAAGTCTCATATTTATGTGTCCAAAAAACATCTGTGAATAAAGGGCAAGAGAGTTTGAAATAAAGAATTATGCACTAAAACGATCAGTAACAGAAGGAAATGCCTTTAGGAAAGGGATTGGAATGACATTAGGACAAGCATCACCAAATGTAACGGTACAGTCTCTGTTGTGGAATCTGTCAGGGAAGTGATGCCTATGCAGGCTACATGATGCTTTGATGAGAAGAAAGGGGAGAGACTGAAAGAAGTAGGGAAAGTTATTTGAAAAAAGGAAAAAGGGAATCTCTTGTTTTATCATGCTTTCTTTTAAAGCATTCTCCCTTTCCTGGTACCATATAAATGTATAACTCCAAATATTCTAAATTTTTCTTTTTGACACAATACAAATCTTAACTGATGCCATTCATTTCATTTTAGTGAAATTTTTGGACTTATGGAAATGCTGCATTTAGTGACAATATAAATGCAGCTATTTGTTAATTAAGGAAGAAAGTGATGAAGATTTTTTTGATTGTGGACAAAATTATAAAAAAAAATTTGGCCTGAAATAATTCTCTGGTATCAAATTTAAATTAAATACATTCACAGCCCATAATTTTCATGTCAAATTCCTGACATATGTCTTCAGAAATCAGAACTCTGGACTCTGTCTATATTATGAAGTAAATTGATTTTTGAGTTTTTATTTAAAAAAATTCATTTTTACACTGCTTTGTACCATCCAGTCTCAAATCTCAAAAACTCTTTAGTCCATAGCCATGCTGCTAAAGGGGAATGGGGATAAAAGGCTTTTTTTTTCTTTTTTAAAAAATATAAGTATATTTTAGCAATTGTTGTGAGAATTTTATAAAAGAAAATGCTTATTTTGGGTGACATTTTCACATGGTGATTTTCAAATTTTTCTTAATCCTTTAAAAAAATCAAATTGAAAGGAAGACAGAATAGCCTGGTACCCCTATCTTTGTCTAAACTAAGTACATTCAGTCAAAAATTACAACGATCATCATTCGATTTGAATGATCTTTACAAGGGTTTATTTATATTCCGTTCCCATAGCAACTGATCATAGGTTTTCTGTATTTTCTACCGTTATCTCTATTCCCATACTGTATGTCATAAGTATTTTGTTCGGTGCTGAGTGCCTATAAATTATATTTTAACAAAGATAGGTTTTGGGTGTAGCTTGCCCCTTTAACAGCCTAGACACATGTCTCCCAAGACTTCGTCCATAATGGGATTGTGAATTGAGAGACCTGCATTGATGTCAAAGTTTTCATTGTTACTGCTATCACAAATCATTTCAGACTTGAGATAAGTATTTGGTTGACATCATTTACCTTGTGAGAATCTAGGTGGGAATTTCATTTACTCTTTGGTTGCCAACTGTGACTTAAGTTGAAAATTTCCATTAGAACTTCTCTACCACGTTTGACATGAGTCAAAACTGAGAAAATAATAGAGTAGTTGATTGTATGATATCGTAGAATTAACACTGTGGTTTCCGCTTGACCGTAAGTGATTCAAGCCTTTTTCTGAAGTTTTTCATACGTGTACGAATGTGATTACTCAGTCTATGGCAAATTTTTATCTATGATTACCTATGAACGATGGAAGTTGATGACATCTCGAATGTTTATCATCATGATCATGACTCTGATGAAGATTTAGATTATCTAGATTTTCAAAGTTATATCTTTGCAGAAGGCGACTGTACATCTAGCAGAAGAGTAAATGAATCGAATCATGAAAGTTATCATGCTTCAAAATCAACAAAGGAGGTGTGGCAGGGGTGTTGTTGATGTAGATGGAAATTATGTTTTGGGATGGGATTGGAACTATCTACATAAGCCAGAAACAAAAGACCCATGTGAATAGTAATAGGTCTGAACCAGTGACCATCAAACTACTTTTTACTGATCTTGTGGCTGACCTGACACCTATATTCATTCTGATAGAGTAGAGCTAGATGCTTCTCAGTATCAAATAAGATATGGTGACAGACCAAAATATAAACCTCACTGTGTAGTACAGTGTGTGTGTGAGTCTATCAAAGCAATGAGTCAGTCACGTTTTTACTGTCAACATTGTGGTGTCTTACTTTGCTCTTACCCTTGTTTGGAAATACTCAAGGCTTGACTTGCAGTGATAACAAACCTTGAGATTGTGTTTGAAATTGACATTTTATTTCGTTGAGAGCAAGATCCGCCAAAGTGTCACTGCTGTGTATTTCGGTAATACCTATGAATTCAATATCCTGAAAATTGATATCACCTTGTTTTTTCAACTCGGATTATTTGCACAATGTTATCACACACAAAACCCTGAATAAAGGTTCTGAATAAAGGTTCTTAAAGTGCTCAATAAATCAAGTGAAATTCAAATTTTCATTAGAAATCCAATTGATGGCTGCTATGGTAACATGACCTCATTTGCATATTTGGTGGTACATAATAAAAGCTCATTTACTTTCCAACCCATCCTCCAAATGCCACTTACCTGGCTTGCATACTAATGACAAATTTCGGGCATGACCTCTTTTTGCCCATTTTCTTCCCAAACCCTTGGCATTGGGGACTTCATAAGGCTTTTAGAGCTTTGCAACCAAAGTGCTAAACCAGGAGAATGTCCCAATGTCCTTTTTTTTCACCTGCTTCATGATTCATTTCATGCTAATGACTTGCCTTTAGTCACTCATTGCACTTTCATTTCATTCGCCCCCCATGCCCCTATATTGGGGCACTATAGGTCATTGGTATAGCTTGGGCCTGCTCTTGTCTTTAAACAAGAAAATTTACCTATATTGCTTCACTCAACCCTAGTGAAAATGGGTATGGCTGTTGCTGGAAAAGTACTCTTCAACAGACTGGCATTCTATTCAGAGAGTGATGTATGAAGTCTGTCACTGTCCACTTCATGATTTAAAAACAGGAATAAGCTTCGGTCCAATGTGGGCACAGTTGGGATTGCAACTGAAATGTCGCAGGTTATATTCCCAGTAAGGGCATTATGAATTCACCCTTGGGTACTAACACTAATTGCCTTCTTTTCGTGTTGCCCTCTCCATGGCTGATGCTTGTCTTTCAGTTAAAAGCCAAAATACAAATATCCTTTCGGTGATGAATTTAGTTGTATATTATTACCCTTTTAATTTTATTTCATGAACCAAATCAGCTAGAAAGGACTCCTACTACCATACCCCTCTATCATTTTTCATGAGACCAGCTTTGAGTTGGTCTTCAAAAAAAAAGAAAGAAAGAAAAAAACAGGGAATTGAAACAAAAGACAACTTGCCAGTGTTTGCCGCACCCCTTCCCCCCTCCCCCGTTTCTTAAGTGTGAAAATGAAATAAGCTTATATCCGAGTATGTCAAAGAACAAGAAGGCGGCAGCAAAGTCATTTTCTTCTATCTTTTGGAGAGCTTTTTTGTCAGTTTTGTCTTTTTTTCTCATATTCCTATGTCATAAAAGTCAAAAGAAGGTTGTTTATGCTTCATGTTTTGTACTTTTTTTCTTTTACAACAGATGGTTCCAGAGAATGTCAAAGTGATACAGTCTTTCAGTGAAGAAGGAAAATTGGTCTGTACTGAGGGTGATACCATCACTGTTATTCGTGGAGGGTGAGCGAACATTTTTATGTTTTGATTTTGTATCTGGGTTTGTAGCAGCGTTCTTTTCTGCTTTACTAAAAGTGATCAGGGTTCCTTTCTGCTTTATTAAGGCCAGAAAGAACCGTTTTTACCCTTGGTTTATTTTGGCATTTAATGGAATGAGTTACAGTCATCACTTCTAAAACAGTTTTGCATTGATAACCAAGTTTAGATTTTGTTTAAGGATATGAAATCAGAATTTCTGACTGTCTCTCTATTAGTGTGACTATTTGTCTGTCTGTCTCAGTCCCTGCCTTTCTGTTTTTAGGTCTCTGCCGCTGT
>JAOWAY010118857.1:0-10905 GCA_028565895.1 Goniobranchus geometricus
ATTGGATACCATGTCCAGTCTTGTACGAATCAGCTAGATTGGATACCATGTTCAGTCTTGTACGAATCAGCTAGATTGGATACCAAGTTTAGTGGTGTACAAAGCAGCTAGATGGATACCATGTTAAGTATTTTACGAATCAGCTAGAGTGAATACAATGTTCAGTCTTGAAGGAAATTCTAGATTGGACACCATGTTCAGTGTTTTACGAATCAGCTAGATTGCATACCATGTTCAGTCTGGTAAGAATCAGCTAAATTGGATACCATGTTCTTTCTTGTACGAATCAGCTAGATTGGACAGCATGTTCAGTGTTGTAAGAATCATCTGGATTGGATACGATGTTCAGAATTGTACAAATCAGCTAGGTTGGATACCATGCTCGATGTTTTACGAATCAGCTAGATTGGTTACCATGTTCAGTGTTGTAGGAATCAGCCGGATTGGTTACCATGTTCAGTGCTGTACGAAAGAGCGAGATTGTATACCATATTCAGCCTTGTACGAATCAGGTAGGCTGGATACCGCTTTCAGTGTTGTACGAATCAGCTAGACTGGATACCATGTTCAGTCTTGTACGAATCAGCTAGATTGGATGCAATGTTCCCTCTTGAACGAAGAAGCTAGTTTGAATACCATGAGAGTGGTTTACTAATCAGCTAGATTTATTACCATGTTTAGTGTTGTACGAATGGGCTAGATTGGATACCATGTACAGTGTTGTAGGAATCAGCCAGACTGGTTACCATGTTCAATGTTGTACGATTGAGCGAGATTAGATACCATGTTCAACATTGTACGACCAAGCTACTGTGAATACCGCTTTCACTGTTGTAGGAATCAGCAAGATTCGATACCATTTTCAGTGATGTACGAATCAGCTAGATTGGACACCCTGTTCAGTGCAATGCGAATCAGCTAGATTGGATACCATGTTCAGTCTTGTACGAATCAGTTAGATTGGATATCACATTCAGTCTTGTACGAATCCGTTAGATTGGATGCCATGTTCATTGTTGTACGAATCAGCTAGATTGGATAACATGTTCAGTGATGTACGAATCAGCTAGAGTCGATACCATGTTCAGTGTTGTACGTATCAGCTGGATTTGGATACCATGTTCAGTGTTGTACGAATCAGCTAGATTGGATACCATGTTCCATGTTTTACGAATCAGATAGATTGGTTACCATGTGCAGTGTTACACGAATCATCTAGATTGGATACCATGTTCTTTCTTGTACGAATCAGTTTGATTTTGATGCCATGTTCAGTTTTTTACGAATCAGCTAGATTGGATAAAATGCTCGATGATGTACGAATCAGCTAGATTGGATACCACGTTCAGTGTTGTACAAATGAGCTGGATTGGATACCATGTTCAGTGTTGTACAAATCAGCTAGATTGGATACCATGAGTCATGTTTTACGAATGAGCTAGATTGGTTCAGTGTTGTACGAATCTGCGACATTGAATACCATGTTCGGCCTTGTACGAATGAACTAGAGTGGATACCGCTTTCAGTGTTGTACGAATCAGCTTGAATGGATATCATGTTCAGTATTGTAAGAATCAGCTACATTGGATACCATGTTCAATGTTGTATGAATCAACTAGATTGCATACCCTATTCTGTGTTGTACGAATCAGCTAGATTGGATACCCTGTTCAGTGTTGTACGAATCAGCTAGATTTGATACCCTGTTCAGAGTTATACGAATCAGCTTGATTGGATACCATGTTCAGTCTTGTACAAATCAGCGAGATTGGATACCATGTTCAGTCTTTTACGAATCAGCTAGTTTGGATGCCATGTTCAGAGTTGTACGAATCACCTAGATTGGATACCATGTTCAGTGTTGTACGAAACAGCTAGATTGGATACCATGTTCAGTGTTGTACGAATCAGCTGGATTGGATACCATGATCAGTGTTGTAAGAATCAGCGAGATTGGTCATCATGTTCCGTGTTGTAGGAATCAGCGAGATTGGATATCATGTTCAGCCTTGTACGAATCAGCAACAGTGGATACCGCTTTAAGCCTTGTAAGAATCAGCTAGATTGGATACCAAGTTCAGTGTTGTGGGAATCATCTAGATTGGATACCCTGTTCAGTGTTATACTAATCAGCTAGATTGGATGCCAAGTTCAGTGTTATACGCATCAGCTAGCTTGGATACCATGTTTAACGTTGTACGGATCACCTGGACTGGATACTATGTTCAGTGTTGTACGAATCAGCTGGATTGGATACCATGTTCCATGTTTTACGAATCAGCTAGATTGCTTACCATGGTCAGTTTTATACGAATCAGCTATATTGAATACCATGTTCAGTCTTTAAAAATCACCTAGATTGGATACCATGTTCAGTCTTTTAGGATTGAGCTACATTGAATACCATGTTCAGTCTTTTTTGAATCAGCTAGATTAGATACCATATTCAGCGTTATACGAATCGGGACGATTGGATACCATGGTCATTTTTGTACGAATCAGCTAGATTGGTTACCATGTTCAATATTTATGAATCAGCTAGATTGAATACCTTGTTCAGTCTTTTACGAATCAGCAAGATTGGATACCATGTTCAGTCTTGTACAAATCAGCTAGATTGGATACCATGTTCAGTCTTGTACGCATCGTATAGATTGGATACCATGTTCAGTGTTTTACGAATCAGCTACATTGAATACAATGTTCAGTCTTTAAAAAATCAGCTAGATTGAATACCCTGTTCAGTTTTGCACGAATTAGCTAGATTTGGTGAATTGTTCACTCTTGTACGAATCGTCTAGATTGGATACCATGTTCTCTGCTCCATGTTCCATCTTTTAGGAATCAGGTAGATTGAATACCATGTTCAGTCTTTTAGGAATCAACTAGATTGTATAACATGTTCAGTCTTTGAGGAATCAGCTAGATTAAATACCATGTTCAGTCTTTTAGGAATCAGCTAGATTGGATACCATATTCAGCCTTGTTGGAATCAGCTTGATTGGATACGATGTTCAGTGTTTTAGGAATCAGCTAGATTGTATACCATTTTCAGTCTTTTAGAAATCAGCTAGATTGGATACCACGTTCAATCTTTTAGGAATTAACTACATTGGATGCGATATTCAGTCTTTTAGAAATGAGCTAGATTGGAAACCATGTTCAGTCTTTTAGGAATTAGCAAGATTGGATACCATATTCAGCCTTGTTGGAATCAGCTTGATTGGATACGATGTTCAGTCTTTTAGGAATCAGCTAGATTGTATACCATGTTCAGTCTTTTAGGAATCAGCTGGATTGGATACCATGTTCAGTGTTGTTTGAATCAGCTGGATTGGATACCCTGAGCAGTGTTGTACGGATCAGCTAAATTAGATACCCTGTTCAGTGTTATACGAATATGCTAGATTGGATACCATGTTCAGTCATGTACGAATCAGTTAGATTGCATACCATGTTCAGTGTTGTACGAATGAGCTAGATTGGATACCATGTTCAGTGTTGAGCGAATCAACTATATTGGAAACCAAATTCAGCTTTGTAGGAATCAGCTAGATTTGATACGATGTTAAGGCTTTTAGGAATCAGCTTGATTGTATACCATGTTCAGTCTTTTAGGAACCAGTTAGATCGGATATCGTGTTCAGTGCTGTATTTATATACTAAATTGGATACCCTGTTAAGTGATGTATGAATATGCTAGATTGGATACCATGTTCAGTCTTGTACGATTCAGCTAGATTGGATACCATGTTCTGTGTTGTACGAATCAGCTAGGCTGGATACCATGTTCGATGTTTTACGAATCAGCTAGATTGGTTACCATGTTCAGTGTTGTACGAAAGAGCGAGATTGGATACCATGTTCAGGCTTGTACGAATCAGCTAGGCTGGATACCGCTTTCAGTGGTGTACGAAAGAGCGAGATTGGATACCATGTTCAGTCGTATACGAATCAGCTAGATTGTATACCGTTTTCAGTGCTTTACAAATCAGCTAGATTGGATACAATGTTCAGTCTTCTACGAATCAGCTAGTTTGGATACCATGTTGAGTGGTTTACTAATAAGCTAGATTGAATACCATGTTTAGTGTTGTACGAATCAGCTGGATACTATGTTCAGTGATGTAGGAATCAGCCAGACTGGTTACTATGTTCAGTGTTGTACGAATCAGCGAGTTTAGATACCATGTTAAGCTTTGTACGAACAAGCTAGTGTGCATACCACTTTCAGTGTTGTACGAATCAGCTAGATTGGATACCATGTCCAGTGTTGTAGGAATCAGCAAGATTGGATACCATGTTCAGTGATGTATGAATCAGCTAGATTGGACACCCTGTTCAGGGTTGTACAAATCAACTAGACTGGATTCCCTTTTCAATGTTATGCGAATCAGCTAGATTGGATACCATCTTTAGTCTTGTACGAATCAGTTAGATTGGATATCATGTTCATTCTTGTACGAATCCGTTAGATTGGATGCATTGTTCAGTGCTGTACGAATCAGCTACATTGGATACCATGTTCAGTGATATACGAATCAGCAACATTGGATACCATGTTCAGTGTTGTACGAATCAGCTGGATTGGATACCATGTTCAGTGTTGTACGAATCAGATAGATTGGAAACCACGTTCCATGTTTTACGAATCAGCTAGATTGGGTACCATGTTCAGAGGTATACGAATCAGCCAGAGTGGATACCATGTTCAGTCTTGTACGAATCAGCTACATTGGATACCATGTTCAGTCCTTTGGGAATCAGCTACATTGAATACCAGGTTCAGTCTTTAAGAATCACTTAGATTGGATACCATGTCCAATCTTTTAGGAATGAGCTACATTGAATACCATGTTCAGCGTTGTACGAATCGGGTGGATTGGATACCATGTTCATTTTTTTACGAATCAGCTATATTGGCCACAATGATCAATATTTATGAATCAACTATATTGAATACCTTGTTCAGCCTTTTACGAATCAGGTAGATTGGATACCATATTCCGTCTTGTACAAATCAGATAGATTGGAGACCATGTTCAGTCTTTTAGTAATCAGCTAGATCGGATACCATGTTCAGTCTTTCAGTATTCAGCTAGATTTGATATCATGTTCAGTCATTCAGGAATCAGCTAGATTTGATACCATGTTCATTCTTTCAGGAATCCACTAGATTGGATACCATGTTCAGTGTTGTACGAAACAGCTCCATTGGATACCATGTTCAGTGTTATACGAATCAGCTAGATTGGATACCATGTTCCATGTTTTACGAATCAGCTAGATTGGTTAACATGTTCAGTGTTATACGAATCAGTTAGATTGGATACCATGTTCAGTCTTGTACGAATCAGATAGATTGGATGCCATGTTCATTGTTGTACGAATGAGCTAGATTGGATACCATGTTCATTGTTGTACGAATCAGCTAGATTGGATACCATGTTCAGTGTTGTAGGAATCAGCCAGATTGGTTACCATATTCAGTGTTGTACGAAAGAGCGAGATTGGATACCATGTTCAGGCTTGTACGAATCAGCTAGGTTGGATACACCTTTCAGTGTTGCACGAATCAGCTAGATTGGATACCATGTTCACTCATGAACGAATCAGCTAGTTTGGATACCATGTTGAGTGGTTTACTAATCAGCTATATTGAATACCATGTTTTTTTGTTGTGCGAATCAGCTAGATTGGATACCATGTTCAGTGTTGTAGAATCAGCCAGATTGGTTACCATGTTCAATGCTTTACGAATCAGCGAGATTAGATACCATGTTAAGCCTTGTACGAACAAGCAAGTGTGGATACCAGTTTCAGTTTGATACGAATCAGCTAGATTGGATACCATGTTCAGTGATGTATGAATCAGCTAGATTGGACACCCTGTTCAGGGTTGTACAAATCAATTAGATTGGATACCCTGTTCAGTGTTATACGAATCAGTTAGATTGGATACCATGTTTAGTCTTGTAGAATCAGTTAGATTGGATGCCATGTTCAGTGTTGTACGAATCAGTTATATTGGATACCATGTTCAATGATGTACGAATCAGCTAGATTGGATACCATGTTCAGTGTTGTACGAATCACCTGGATTGGATACCATGTTCAGTGTTGTACGAATCAGCTAGATTGGATACCATGTTCCATGTTTTACGAATCAGCTTGATTGGGTACCATGTTCAGTGTTATGCGAATCAGCTAGATTGGATACCATGTTCAGTCTTAAACGAATCAGCTAGATTGGATACCATGTTCAATCCTTTGGGAATCAGCTACATTGATTGCCATGTTCAGTCTTTAAGAATCACGTAGATTGGATACCATGTTCAGTCTTTTAGGATTGAGCTACATTGAATACCATGTTCAGTCTGTTTGGAATCAGCTAGATTGAATAACATATTCAGTGTTTCAAGAATCATCTAGAGTGAATACCATGTTCAGCGTTGTACGAATCGCGTGGATTGGATACCATGTTCATTTTTGTACGAATCAGCTATATTGGCTACCATGTTCAATATTTATGAATCAGCTAGATTGAATACCTTGTTCAGCCTTTTACGAATCAGCTAGATTGGATACCATGTTCAGTCGTGTACAAATCAGATAGATTGGAAACCATGTTCAGTCTTTTAGTAATCAGATAGATTGGATACCATGTTCAGTCTTCCAGGACTAAGCTAGATTTGATATCATGTTCAGTCATTCAGGAATCAGCTAGAGTGGATACCATGTTCATTCTTTCAGGAATCCGCCAGATTGGATACCATGTTCGGTGTTGTACGAATCAGCTAGATTGGATACCATGTTCAGTGTTATACGAATCAGCTAGATTGGATACCACTTTCCATGTTTTACGAATCTGCTAGATTGGTTACCATGTTCAGTGTTATGCGAATCAGTTAGATTGGACACCATGTTCATTCTTGTACGAATCAGTTAGATTGGATGCCATGTTCAGTGTTGTACGAATCAGCTAGATTGGATATCATGTTCAGTGATGTACGAATCAGCTAGATTGGATACCATGTTCAGTGTTGTACGAATCAGCTGGATTTGATACCATGTTCAGTGTTGTACGAATCAGCTAGATTGGATACCATGTTCAGTCCTTTAGGAATCAGCTGTATTGAATACCATGTTCAGTCTTTAAGAATCACCTAGATTGGATACCACGTTCAGTCTTTTACGATTGAGCTACATTGAATACCATGTTCAGTCTTTTAGGACTCAGCTAGATTGGATACCATGTTCAGCGTTTCAGGAATCAGCTAGAGTGAATAGCTTGTTCAGAGTTATACGAATCGGGTGGATTGGATAACAATGTTCAAACTTGTACGGATCAGCTAGATTGGATACCATGTTTAGTCTTGTACAAATCAGATGAATTGGATACCATATTCAGTCTTGTACGCATCATATAGATTGGATACCATGTTCAGTGTTTTACCAATCAGCTAGATTGAATACAATGTTCAGTCTTGTAAGAATCATCTAGATTGGATACCATGTTCAGTGTTTTACGAATCAGTTAGGTTGGATACCCTGTTCAGTGTTGTACTAATCAGCTAGATTGGATACCCTGTTCAGTGATATACGAATATTCTAGATTGGATACCATGTTCAGTCTTGTACGAACCAGCTAGATTGGATACCATGTTCAGTGTTGTACCAATCAGCTAGATTGGATACCATGTTCAGTGTTGTACGAATTATCTACATTGGATACAATGTTCAGTGTTGTGCGAATGTTCGAATCAGCTAGATTTGATACCATGTTCCATGTTTTACGAATCAGCTAGATTGATTACCATGTTCAGTGTTATAAGAATCAGCTAGACTGGATACCATGTTCAGTCTGGTATGAATCAGCTAGATTGGATGCCATGTTCAGTCTTTTAGGAATCAGCTATATTGAATACCATGTTCAGTCCTTTTTGGTATCAGCTAAATTGGATACCATGTTCAGTATTTCAAGAATCAGCTAGAGTGAATACCATGTTCAGCGTTATACGAATCAGCTAGATTGGATACCATATTCATTCTTGTACGAATCACCTAGACTGGATACAAAGTTCAGTATTTTAGGAATCAGCTACATTGAATAACATGTTCAGTCTTTTTGGAATCAGCTAGTTTAAATACCATGTTCAGCGTTATAGGAATCAGATAGATTGGATACCATGATCATTTTTTACAACTCAGCTAGATTGGTTACCATGTTCAATATTTATGAATCAGCTAGATTGAATACCTTGTTCTGTCATGTACGAATCAGCTAGATTGGATATCATGTTCAGTCTTGTACGAATCAGCTAGATTGGATACCATGTTCAGTCTTGTACGAATCAGTTATATTGAGTAAGATGTTCAGTCTTTGAGGAATCACCTAGATTGGTTACCCTGTTCAGTCTTCTAGGAATCAGCTACATTGAATGCCATGTTCAGTCATTTTTTTTTTTGGAATCAGCTAAATTGGATAACATGTTCAGTCTTTCATGAATCAGCTAGAGTGAATACCATGTTCAGCGTTATACGAATCAGATAGATTGGATACAATGTTCATTCTTGTACGAATCAGCTAGATTGGATACCATGTTCAGTCTTGTACGAATCAGCTAGATTGGAACCATGTTCAGTCTTTTAGGAATCAACTAGATTGAATACCATGTTCAGCGTTATACAAATCAGCTAGATTGGAAACCATGTTCATTCTTGTACAAAATGAGATAGATTGGACACCATGTCCAATCTCGTACGAAACGACTAGATTCGATACCATGGTCAGTCTTGTACGAATCAGCTAGATGGATACCATGTTGTGTGTTTTACGAATCAGCTAGATTGAATACCATGTTCAGTCTTGTACGAATCAGCTAGATTGGATACCATGTCCACTCTTATACGAATCAGCTAGATTGGATACCTTGTTGATTGGTTTACTAAGCAGCTAGATTGAATACAATGTTCAGTCTAGTAGGGATCAGCTAGATCGGATACCATGTTCAGTCTTTTAGGTATCAGCTAGATTGAATACCATTTTCAGTCTACAAGGTCTCAGCTAGATTGGATACCAAATTCAGCCTTGTAGGAATCAGCTAGATTGGATACCAAATTCAGCCTTGTAGGAATCAGCTAGATTTAATACGATGTTCAGTCTTTTAGGAATTAGCTAGTTTGTATACCAGGTTTCGTCCTTTAGGAATCAGCTAGATTGAATACCATGTTCAGTCTTTTAGGAATCAGCTAGATTGGATACCATGTTCAGTGTTGTATGATTAAGCTAAATGGGATACCCTGTTCAGTGTTCTACGAATATGCTAGATTGGATACCATGTTCAGTCTTGTACGATTCAGCTGGATTGGATACCATGTTCAGTGTTGTACGAATCAGCTAGATTGGATACCAAGTTCAGTGTTGTAAGAATCAGCTAGATTGGATACCAAGTTCATTGTTGTACGAATCAGCTGGGTTTGATACCATGTTCTGCCTTGTACAAATCAACTAGTCCGGATACCGCTTTCAGTGTTGTACGAATCAACTGGATTGGATAGCATGTTCAGTCGTGTACGAATCGGCTAGATTGGATACCATTTTCAGTGTTTTAAAAATCAGCTAGACTGGATACCATGTTCAGTCGTGTACGAATCAGCTAGATTGGATATCATGTTCACCCTTGAACGAATCAGCTAGATTGGATACCATGTTGAGTGGTTTACTAATCAGCTAGATTGAATACCGTGTCTAGTGTTTTACGAATCAGATAGATTGCATACATGTTCAATGTTGTAGGAATTAGCCAGATTGTTTACCATGTTCTCTGCTGTAGGAATCAGCGAGATTGGATACCATGTTCAGCCTTGTACGTATCAGCTAGAGTGGATACCGATTTCAACGTTGTACGAATCAGCTAGATTGGATACGAAGTTCAGTGTTGTAGGAATCACATAGATGGGAATCCCTGTCCAGTTGTATAGGAATCATCTAGATTGAATGCCATGTTCAGTCTTGAGCGAATTAGCAAGATTGCATGCCATGTTCAGTGTTTTACGAATCAGCTAGCTTGGATACCATGTTCAGTCTTGTACGAATCAGCTAGATTGGAAACAATGTTCAGTCTTTCAGGAATCAGCTAGAGTGAATACCATGTTCAGCGTTATACGAGTCAGCTAGATTGGATACCATGTTCATTCTTGTACGAATCAACTAAATTGGATACCATGTTCAGTCTTGTACGAATCAACTAGATTGGAAACCATGCTCAGTCTTTTAGGAATCAGCAAGGTTGAATACCATGCTCAGCGTTATACGAATCAGCTAGATTGGATACCATGATCATTCTTGTACGAATCAGCTAGATTGGATACCATGTCCAGTCTTGTACGTATCAGCTAGATTGCATACCATGTTCAGTTTTGTACGAATCAGCTAGATTGGATACTATGGTAAGTGTTGTATAAATCAGCTAGATTGGATACAATGTTCAGTCTTGTACGAAATGGTAGATTGGATACCATGTTCAGTGTTTTACGAATCAGCTAGTTTGAATACCATGTTCAGTCTTGTACAAATCAGCTAGATTCTATACCATGTTCCTTCTTGTACGAATCAGCTATATTGGATAACATGTCGATTGGGTTCCTAATCAGCTAGATTGAATACAATGTTCAGTCTTTTAGAGATCAGCTAGAATGGATACCATGTTCAGTCTTTTAGGAATCAGCTGGATTGAATACCATCTTCAGTCGCCTAGGAATCAGCTACAGTGGATAACATGTCGATTGGTTTCCTAATCAGCTAGATTGAATACAATGTTCAGTCTCTTAGGAATCAGCTAGATTGGATACGATGTTCTGTTTTTTTGGAATCAGCTTTACTGGATACGATGTTCAGTCTTT
>JAOWAY010118968.1:0-10903 GCA_028565895.1 Goniobranchus geometricus
AAAATTGAAAAATATTTGTGTTGGATTTTTTTCTTCTACCAACTTTATATTAAATTCCATGACAAATTCAACTGTATCAATAAATATGAGCACTTATATTCACATTTCACTTATTTGTACATTTATGCAATGTTTTGCATTCCATCCTGTGATTATGGTCTTTTTTATACATCCAGGCTGAGCTTCAGAAAGACAAGAAACTTATTGAGTTTCTAGCTGATCCCTCACAGAAAAGACTGCAGAAGAAAGGTAATTGATCAAATATATGTCTTCGTTGTGGCTGTACATTTCATGCTTAGGTTGTATGTTAATCCATGGTTTTTTATTGACTGCACTCAGTGACACTTTTATTCTTTATTAATTTTTTTTTAAGGACTGCTATGTTTACCTTTCAGACACAGTTAAACAACATCTAAAGCAAAGCTGATGCATATCTTTCAATATCATTTTTGAGTTGTTAACCCTTCATTTTTCTCCTCTGCATTTAGATCCTACTTGGCCTCTGTTTACATTATGTCGTATATTTAGCAAGTCTGTGCATTTGAAGCCAATTTTCAGATTTCAGGCGAAGTTTATGGTGTCTTCCATTAAATTGAAAAATAAAACAACAGGAAATAAAAGATTCAATTCAAAAAGACAATTTAACAAGACAAATTTCTGAGGAATCTTTGGTTTTTGGAGGGTTTTTTTTTCGTGTGTGATCTTCTCCTCCCTTTAAGATCACACCTCTTCCTTAGTCTTATCTTGTAAGACCGATAGCTTTCCTCTTTTACTGGTATCGCCCATCCATAGTAGGCCTAGCCTTCACATCTGCTCTATGAATTGAGTGGTTATTGTTGTGTACTGTTTGGGGTTCAGATATTATTTTGTCTTCATCCGCAAATCATTCCTCCATATAACTTTTATCATTGTAATATCTATTTCACCTTATGTTAATTTAGAATACTTCTGTCCCTCCTCTGCTACTTTCTTTTCTCTTAATTGGCCTGTCATTAGACTTGTTACCATAGGTTGAGGACCCATTAGAGTGAAGAGAAATTTATACATCATACACAGAAATTATCTTTCTTAACAATCATTTTAACTACCTACTGTGAAAATCTGACCATTTGTCTTGTCACACATAGTAACAGAAACCAAAACATCAAACAATCCCGACCTCGTAAGAAAAGAAACAAAACAAAACACAAATGTGTAAAAACAGACACCGGAAACAGGATCACTGAACAAAAATTATTAGATAATTTGGTATATGATAAAATGTCAATAGAATCTTATTTTAAAGACTCTGCACATTCATTTTTTTTCTCACTGTCTCATTAATTGCAGCTGCTGTGGAAAATTTGATGAAACAAAAGAAATTCTCTGACCTGACTGTCAACCTTTTCTGTGAGTAACTGTTCCATCACACATGTATGTGAACTGTTTTATACTTATTTCTATATCCATTACACACCTTTGTGTATTTGTAGGTGATCTTTTGAAGATGGTTTTGAAGACACAGTTAAACAACATCTAAAGCAAAGCTGATGCATATCTTTCAATATCATTTGCGTTGTTAACTCTTAATTTTTCTCCTCTGCATTTAGATCCTAATTGGCCTCTGTTTACATTATGTCGTATATTTAGCAAGTCTGTGCATTTGAAGCCAATTTTCAGATTTCATTTTTTAAGTTGTTTTTCCTGCTAATGAATAAGTATTATTGTATTTAGTGTCAAAAACACTCTTGGACTATGTGTTGCCAATTTGCCAATGTAGTTGGAAACTATGACAATGGATTGCCCTTAATGGGAAAGATAGTCGAGTCCATCCTTAGCAAATAGCCAAGAGGGCTTTACCAGAAATCTTAAATGGGAAACATTGACATTTGTTTGAATGATAACAAACAAAGAGTAAAGAGGAAATTGATTCGAAAAACCAAAGACCAGACAGTAGGAGCTATGGCAACTTGTTATGTCAAATTATTTTGGTCTGCGCATATTGTTGAGGATACACCAATCACCACTCTGGGCAATAACCTATTCACAGATTTCAGGCTAGTGCACTATTCACATAAGTTCATACTGAAGGGTTCTCTCACTCATCCTGGTGCAAGCATTTGTACAGCATATACTGTCCTGTTCCAAGGTATCTGTGCTCAGTGACGAGTCAGCTATTTTGAAGCCCACCGTGACAGTTTTCATAATTTTCTGTCTTAGAATTTGTTGTGAATTTCAAAGGGTGGCTGAGGATGTTTGTTATGATTTTTAGAACTTTACAGTAATCATTGAGGAAGGGAAATCTGATGATCAAGTATATGGTTATTGACATAAATAAATATATGGCATAGCACCATAGTACAAAATAGAACACAAACCAAGTCACTCGTGGGAATGGAAGGTTTACATCCAATGACAATATTTCTGCCTTTCTTGACAGACATTGTTGGTCAAGGATGCCAAGCTGCTGTTCAGGAATTTGAAATAAGAATCTAACGAAAATTATAAGTGACAGACAGTATTAAATCGTTAAATATCTTTTAATGCAGTAATGATCACTTAAGACCCTAGTTTGCGTGAGATAATAATTCTACAAATAATAATATATAGACATTCATATAGCGCACAGGCTGCTCAAAAAGATAAGGCTCTTGGCCCTTTACAAAATATACTGCCACACTCCACAAGTCATACATCAAATCCTACAAGTATCAAAACAGAAAGGATTTTAAAGATTTTTCCTTGGGAAGCAGAATGTATTTCTGTACAAATTTTACTCCAGCACACTGCCATACCTAAGATCCCATGTTTTGGAGAGACAGACGGTCAAAACTATTAGGTAGCAAGGTATTGCTAGCCGTCTGGGCACAGTTACATGTATCTTAGTCAACATTGTCTATTCAAGGTGTGTCAGCGCTTGATGCCTGAAATGTTCAGCCCAAGCAAAGTGAATGATGGCTTTCATGCTGATACCCTTGGCCTTTTATTCTGTGCTGTTGATGGGTGAACAGGCGCTTGCTTCACTAATTCCACAAGAAGACCCTAGTTAGATGTCAACTGATTTGTTGTGAATGTTAGGGGCACAGTTGGTCAAATGGTTAAGACATTGGTCCTGGGATCGTGAGGTCCTGGGTTCGATTCTCGACAGTGACGACTTGTTTTTTTTTTCCGTAAGCAAGAAACTTAACCCAAATTGTTTCACTAGACTCAGGTGTTGAGTAACTCTTAAAAGTACCCGGTATAGTTGCGCTGGATGTGCTACAATTTACTGTACACTCCCCAGATGAGTTGTCTAGGGGATGAAATATTGTAAAGTGCTTTAGGACTGTTCATAGAAGGGTGAAAATTGCTATATATACAAATGCAATCTTTATCCTTATGATTTAAAGGCGGTTTAGCCGGTGAGTTCTCTTCATTAGCTTGTAAACTTGCTCTTGCCTCAAATCGTCTTCTAAATGATATGCAAAATGAGGAGCTGTTTTGTTATTGTCAGAAGGAATGAAAGCATATTTCTGTCCTAAGGATCCTACTGTGGTCACACCTATGGGCTTGTGTATTGGATTTATTTCATTATATTAGTTTTAACATTTCATTTGCATATGGGTTATCCAGTGCTGTCAGCATCCAGTATTCCTAACATCCCATTTTTTCATAATTCCCAGGGTTGGGGTCTTAGGCATCCAGTACCGTATTCATTTTTAACTTGAAATCATTGTGCTGCCATATAAAAGATTGAGAAACCCTCACCCAACAGATGTTTGGTTTCTTTATATTACCCTAGTCTTTTTCATTTATATTACCTTAATCTTTTTCAGTAATGGAATCTTTTATGTGTTTGGCAAAATATCGTAACACAAAGCATTGCTCCGTCAATAAAAGCTTTTAAACCATAGAATCTTCAAAAAATTTCAGTTTACAGATTTTTTAAAAACATTTTGCAACATTCTATAACATCATCTAGATCTATATCTAGATCTATATCTTTTCGACAGACTGGATCTGGATCTCAATTACATGTTTGTCAGTATCGAAATGACCAGGCTGGGACTCGTATTAGAGAACGCACAAGTCTCATTATAGTCTTTGTTAATATATACACTTGGATGTGATTGAGATCTAGCTTCATAATCTTCATAATCTAGAAATCAAGTTCTTACTTAGTCCGAGACTTGTGAAACATTATATGCTCAACCAAAATTACTTGCCAAGATTTAGAACAATTTTTGTTTGCTCAGGGAGCGAGGGTTCTGCTTGTACAATCGATTTATTTAGTTATCTCACATATATTTATACTTTTGTGTTTTGTTCTTTTGTATTAGCTGCTCTTGCTGAGAATGGACGTGTCACCAAAACCGAGGGAGTTTTGTCAGCTTTCAGCAAAATCATGAGTGCTCATCGTGGAGAAGTTCCCTGCACAGTCGTTACAGCCAAGGTCAGTATAAGAATTTCATTGTCCCATCTAGTGCCTGGTCTTCTTAACTTCATGCACATTTCTCCTTGTTTCATATGAGCTCATTGCAGATCATCTGCAATGTCTACCTCCATATTAATGGTCCTGTGCCTCTTTTCCCAGAAACTTCCTTTAAGTATGGCTATGTCAATGGTGTGTCAGTCATGCAGCCAAAATATTTTACATTAAAAATGCTTTTCTTCATATACCTGTTGTAAATTTAGCTGAACAAAAGAGTTGTGTAAAGAAGTTTTTAGTATAAATATAAAAAAAAGAAGTTGTGAGTTTTGTTGTCATCACAATTTTCAGTATCTCTGTGCTAGGAAAAGCAGCACGAGAAAATGCGGACAATTCTGCCAAAAATTGGAATACTTCAATGAAACTTAGGAAATCATTGCAAAATGTAATGCAGAATCTATAACTGCTGTCATTGTTTTCTGAAAGTTCCTGAATATCCATGCCGAGGGTAATTCAACTTTCTTCAAAAGAAAGATCCCTTAAATTCCATTAGATTGGTTTCCTAGGTTAGCTATGAGGGGATTTACCAGTCTGTGAATTCTTTCTCTACATCAAATTTTTAAACTCATTCTACATTTCTGTGTTGTAAACTTAATCAAAAGGGTTCAGTTTCCAGTATTCATGTTATATTTGTAATTTGAATTTGCACAAAATTCTCCATTCATTTTATAATTACCCTCTAACAATCTCAACAAGGAGAGATTGCAAACAACAATGATAGTTTTATGCAGTCAATCAAATGGTTCTATTTAATCTTTATCTACATTATGTATGAGCTTGTTTTTTACCACTCAGAGGAGTCAGTCTCGTTTTATTTATTTTCCAAAAGTGATTCATTTGCATTGAAGCTGATATGTTTCAAAGGCGAACCATTATCGTAATCTCTTGCCTGTAGCTAAAATTTGTTCAATAAATCAGGTTTCAAACTTGTAACACCAGTGATGGTACCTAGATATATTTTAACAAGCCCTATTGCCACTTTTCCATTATATTGGAAATTGAATTGCTCCAATTGTTCATAAGGCAATGGTGCCCCTGTCAATTCTGAACAAAGAAAGACAGCAAAGAACAATAATTGACTGTATGCTATGAGTCAGATTTTCCGTAACCTGTCATATGGTCTTCTGAAGTGAGACAGAGCCTGCATGATTGCAATTGTTTAATAAGCTTTTTTCCTTTTGTCATTCATGGCTTATGGCTGTTCTTGATGTTATCAAGATTAGATGTGGGTTCCAGTTTGTTTCTATAACATGCTTAGCGCAGAAGTTTGAGATCTTTTTGTCAGCAAAGAAAAAAAAGTGTAACTGACCACCTTGCTACAGTCAAATCCACAGTTCAGTAGACAGAGCAAAATAAACACAAAAAGATGGTTTCACTTCAGTCATTGTGGTTCCAAAAAGAATTTGAGGCACAATTTTGACTTGATTGTGAAGTTTTGCTCAGTTTGATTCAACCTGATGTTCAGAAAGTTGTTTCCACAACACCCTTAACATTATTGATATCCCTTATATATATATTTGTAAACTTGTTAAACTGTTATTGCTTTTCATGCCATTGCCGCTCTAGGTACAAACTTGAAATTTGGCACAGGGGTACATTGAAATTTTCTGGAGGACATATCGACCTACAATTTTTATACGATAATCCGTAAAACATATTTACAAAAAAAGAAACCAGGCAGGTTATACATCTGAATAATTTTACTTTTGTTTCCTCTATGGACCTTGATGTACATTTTCATTTGTTTCACTTCTCTTGTAATACACTTGTTACAATGTGTTCTTGAACAGAAATGGACATATTGATGTTCATGTCTTATAGGAGTTCTTATCATGCTCTTCCCAATTCAAATTCTTCTTATTGTTTGTCGTTTGTGACTTCAGCATTATTCTGATCTCTTCATTGTCAGTGACTATCTGAGGATGTAACTCCTTGACAGCTGAACTGAGATTATTCAAGGAGGCTTACTGATTTTTCCATCATGTTTCAATTACCATTTTGATCGTATCATACAATGATTTTCAATTTGGGAGGGAGTTGGGTTTAGATGAGATGATTTATGACTCTTACATAAGTAGTAAAATGATGAGTTCAATAATTATAGCTTGAATTTATTTGTTTATCTGAAGTCAGTGCTCTTAAAAATATGTTTTATGACTCTGTTTTACAGTTCATTTTTATCATATAACTTGTCACAATATGGTTATCGCACTATGTACTTATTATCGATTGATAAATATTTGGTTCATGTATATAGTGCATTTTTAAATGTCTTTTTAGCCTTGACAGGTTTTTAATGCAAAGTGCTTAGAGCTTGTATTTTATTTTGAGAAAAGGCTCTCTAATAATGTCTATTATTATTATTATCATTATTATTATTATTGTTATTGTTGTTATTATTATTATTTATTTTCCTTATTTATATCATCAGCCCCTTGATGAAGCTTCCATGAAAGAACTTGAGGCTGCCTTGAACCAATTTGTCAAGAAAGGAGAAACTCTACAAATCACCAAAGAGGTTAGTATATTTGTCACATTTGATAGCAAGTTCATATTTGGACCACCCCACCCCACCCGCATTAAGTTAAAGTGCAGTATTAGGCTTTATGATTTACTTTGAATAAAGTTAAGATGTTTAATCCTTTAAAGAAGACATGACTGAGCTATCAGCCATGTGTAAGAAGGACAAAAAAGGTGACAGGTCTGATCTATCGGCTATTTAAAACCTCCCTTGCACTTGGCCATCCTAATTTATTTCAACTAGTCTGGCTTCCTGTACTTCCTCCCTCAATACCTGAGCCTTTGGGTGGTGGTAGGCGTCGACTACCCAATGGGGGTCACATTATTCTCGTATGTCTATCACAGGTAGTGGGATGATCAATGTGGATTACAAAATAAAGTGTTGTTAAATTGGCTGAGTAAAAAAGTGGGGAAAACCCATATGAGAAGCATGCAAGGCTCAGTGTCCATGCTAAATGACTAGGCACCAGCATCCAACTATGTCCCAAGCTGCTAAGCATCCTTTCAGTAACACAAAGATTGATTTCTATTTACTATGTAGCTCTTTGTGTGTGCCAGTATAACAGAAACAACGTTTGTGGGACCTGATGTAGCAGAAATATTTAATTGTACATAAAGAGGAGTACGAAAAAAAAACAAAACAGTGGTGCATAGGGGTATATTATACGGTCTATACCCTGATTGGTGTTTTAACCGTATCTGTTGTAAACCAACTCAACTGTATTTGGATTTCTTTATGTCAAGTGATTACCTAACTTTTGTGAAGTCTTTAAAGAAAATCACCTTAAGCTCAATGGTCTTTTCATAGAACCCTCATCTTTCTCACATTAAAAATGAAAGTAATTTCTCTCTGCCACGGGTTAATGTGGAATCATTTTCTCTTGGATTTTTTAAATCTCCAAGCATTAAATCTATGGAGAATTTTTAGACATCGATTACTCTCTGAATAGGATGCAAGTCTGTTGCATAGTACATTTCTAGCCAAAGCTGTATCCATTTTCACCTGGGTCGAGTGAAGCAACAGAGGTAAATTTTCTCGCTTAAGGAAAACCTGATGCCTTTCTGTCAGCAGGCCAATGCTCTACCACTGAGCCACAGCGCCTCCTTTAAAGTATTTTACATGCTGTAAATGCCTTCTTTTTTCATACATGAAATTAAACACTGTTGTCTTTTGCATGGCTTTTTTGATTTCTTGACTTGGATATTGGTTTTATCAGTATGAAATCCTTGAACGGCTTACAGGTGGAATCCTTCATTTCCTTTCTCATTATTACTCTGTGTACCTACTGGCAACCATTAAGGATTTTCGTTGCAAAAGGCTTTCCCCAAAAAGTTTGCAAATGAGGACTTTCTGATGCATATTAGCAAAAGTCAGTTCAAGTGGAGATTTATTGTTAATACCTATTTCAAATTCACACGCTAAATTCAATCGAGTTGAAATAAATTGTTCTATACAAAGCTCCCAGGCCTTCACTATCTTGATGATGTGAAAAAAATAGCGGCCAGTGGAAAGTCTGCCATTTAGGCATACTGGTCAGAAAAATGTGAAAGCAGAAAACAAATACAAAGCTAACATTTCTACATTTTTACACAGTACATTAAATTTTCTGAATCACATTTCAACAGTAGACTTTAATTCTCCAACCATACTTATTTACAGTTTAGCATTGGGATCAGAGAACTGAACTGGGAATCATAAGTAGTGCTCGAGTCTCACTTTGCTTAATATACCATTGATCAATGAAAGGGCAAAAACAGAAACAAGCTGTCATTCGTTCACTTTACTGGACACCTTTCTGATGCTCAGTAACGGCCAAGGGTAATTATGAAAAATAACGATGTGACTGTGAGAAACAGATGGAAATTGAGGTGGATGGAGAAGAAATCTGATGAAACACGATTTTCAGAGTTCATATCTAGAATTTTAGATCTAGATCTAGCTGAAGTCAAAACATTTTAGTCTAGGCTGGATCTGCTAACATACAACCTACATCTAGCAACGACATAAAATTTCAGAATCTTTCTAGATCTAGATCCAATTATCCAGATACACTAGATAGACACATCTCTGGAGAGGTGTAGAGTCCATAATCTTGATCTAAATCTAGATTTTGCAGCATGCTTTTCTATACTCTCCTTTACCTGTATCAGGTCTTCATTGTGAAAATGGGTGTAATTAATTCAGTGATATTAAATGTTAGTGTTTTATTTATGTTAATATTACTCATTTGGGCTGCTAATATGCCTTTTAACTCTATGGATTGAACTGTATGGATATTATTTCCTCGTACGTTCCTGCAGTTTGGGCTAAAACAACCATCATGGCATATTTCCGCTTTTTCTTGCAAAAATCCAAAAAATGTCCCCCTTTTTTGTACATCAGGTAGGGCAGCTATGGACAAAATATTTTCATGTTTGAGACTTAAAAGTTTACGATGTTTTTGACAAAATTGAATAGAAAGGTCTGTATCATTTTATGTTATCCTAAAAATTGAAAAGACAGTGTTGCACTGATGCCAAAGTCAGCATGCTTTGTAGGGTGAAAATATGACTTTTTCTACTGCTTTGACCTTCATATGATATTTGTGTCTACTTCTCTTTCCCAACAGGTTGATCCAGCCTTGATTGGTGGCATGAAAGTGACCATTGGTGACCGCTTCATTGACATGTCAATAGCCTCCAAGGTTAACATGTACACCAATGTTATCAAGCAAGCAGTGTGATGATTTTTCTAGATATACATAGTGGCGGAATCTTTTTTTTTTTTGTGGCCAATCGCCTCCTTTTCTTTTATTTTTTATCAAATCACCGAACTCATGTTTTCAACAACAGAAAAATGCCTAGCTATTTTCAGTGTTTGTGGCATGTATATTTAAGGAGTATAGTAAGAGTTGTTAATGTTGGTTAGAATTTTGGTTACTTTGTAGATCGAATGTGAGAAATGTGTGTAAGAGAACAACACATTATGATGCTGCCTGTCATTGATATGCCAGATGGGTAACATATGTGTTGAATTTTAATAAAGTTATCTGTCATATTTGCAATTTAAAATGTTTGTTTTACTCTTTTCATCATTGTTACATGATTATCTTAACTCACTGAACCCTGGCAACGGGTATGTTTGTCCTAGGCAAAATTCATGTAGCATCCTGTGTGCGTCTATGTTTGTCTTGCTGTTTGTTATTAAAACTGCTTCTGTTGTTAGTGTAAACCTCATTCTTTTTATGATGACGCTGTGGAGAATTCTTTTCTTCATGTGGGGATAGTGATTTTTTTAAGCAGACACAAAGAAGAGTGGAAATTACAGAAATGTTTTCATGATATTGAAAGTAGATTGTGCAGCTTGACAAGAATGCTGTGCTCATCATTGTGAGTCGACATTACAGTGTGATAAGAATTATTGAACAACCTACAGACAGTTTATTCAGATCAGTGCATTGGTTCTATTCTCTTTGTTATATTCCTTGGCTGCCTCAGAGTCAGAGCCTCAAAATAACTGTATGTCTTTGGTATCATCTCTTTGGATCATTTTTCATTCTTCTGTTGATGTTTGAATTATTTTTTTTTAATTTCTTTATTTTTATGGACATTTTTGTCTGTTCACATACAGTGGAACTCGGATACAACGGGATTAACGGGACCACCAATAATTTCCCATTGAAGGCGAGTCCCGTTGTAGCAGTGCGTCTAGCAACGAGACTTTTTTTTTTGTTGTAAAAGACAGTACGGGGTTACGGCCGTTTTGAACCAATATCATTTCGTATGTTTCCACGTCCATTTGTTTATATGCATCAGTGTGTTTTTTGTCTGCCTGTTTGTTGGGCTTTTTGTTGGTATGGTTGACATTTGTTGATTATTGCCGGTTTGGGTTTGACTATTGAGAAACATTAGTTCGAGAGAAGATTGACGGACCTACTTCTCAACGACACATAACCA